>WAAD01041317.1:44289-113530 GCA_013389945.1 Fregata magnificens | reverse complement strand
CCCCACCAACCCCCCCCCCCCCCCCCCCCCCCCCCAAAAAAAAAAAGAAGAACAACTCAGGCTTAGTAATTAGGCTTCATACAGTCACTGCTCACACAGAGAAATCTAACAAGTTCCTTATAGTTCCCAGGAGACCAATTAACCTTCCTTTAAATACATCTCTATATAGCTACAGAGACAGGCACGCACAGAAAGGCACATACACACAAGCTTTTCGGTGGTCTCAGATGCTCCAGCTCCTTGTTAACCAAATTCTGATGGGGCTCACAGCAAGCAGGCAGGGCTGAAGCATCCTGCCTGAGTCCTTTTTAACTCCAAAGATGCCTTAATGAGGACAGAGCAAAATCTCTTCTTCCAACTGACCCCAGGGCAGGAGGAAAGGAATAATCACGCAACCTCTTCTTTGCTTAAAGTTCCCCCCAACTCCTGGGCTCGGGCAGGCAGCACTTGCTGCTCTCCTTACCTGGAGCTAAGGAGCCTGCTCACCCGTCTCTGTTTCAGCTAAGGGCTGGTCTAGTGGGGCTGATGAGACTGGAGGAAAGAGCACTGTTTTCTTCCTCCGCCCCTCCAATTCAGCAGCTCTGATTCCCAGTCCCCAGAGGCTCCGAATAGGAACGTGGCAATTTTACATACCTCTCAGAGGAAAGCTGCACTTTAAATCACAGGTGAATCCTCTTGACAATTCCACTTGACTTTCAGAGCAGGAGCCAGGAGATCATAATAGAGAAGGGTGTCTGATGAGAAAATTAGCAGAGCTCCACTCCTCCCCTCCCCCAGGCTCTGTGCTCTGCTCTGTGCTGTAGTTGCCTGTTTACTTTTAATGAAGCTCCTTTTAATGAAGCCTTTTTAGTGTTGCCTTCCCATTGCAGTAGGTGCTAGGTGTTGTGCTGAGCATCCCGTGATAGAACAGGTAGAGGAGAGGTCTGGCCTGATCCTCCTTGTGCTGTCTCTTGCCGAGCTGGGGACACTCAGGTGGTATGTTGCAAAGTCACGGAGCTACCATCCCTCCCACTGGCAGCAACACACAGCAGGAGTCCACAGTGAAGGATGGAAAAGCCGTTGTGTTCTTTGGAGAGAGTCACAGGCGTCGCACCGCTGCAGGGAGGAATTGGCCTCCATACCTGTAGCAGTAGCCATACAGCTGAGGGAGAGCCAATGGTCTGGGAACTGGAGTAGCAGAGATGATGGGGACTGCGTGAAAGGGAGCAGTCACTGACTGCTGGGGGTTTGCTTCTGCTTCTCCTGGGCAATCCCACTTCACCCCTTTGGATGCAAGGGCCCTTGTACCTCAGTCTCCTTTTCAAAGTCACTTCAAGCTCTGGGGAGAAATTCCTCAGTGAGGTACTGGCAATGTCTGTTTTTTAAGTTTATTAAAGATATTCTCTTTAATATCAGTAACGTCTTGCACCCAGCTTATGCCCTGTATAGGACCATGATCAAAATACCATTGCTAGGGAGTGCGGTTCCCCATCATGCTAACAGGAATGCTGGATGAGGGCAATTCTCTATCACAAGTTGGGAATGTTAATTTCTGAACATCTGTGGCCGAAGGCACCAGTAAATAACGGTATTTAAAAAGGTCAGTGTAATGCGGGTATATAAAGAATTTTTTTTTCCCCTTACCAAATGTTTTCTGTGGGGACTGTTACAGAATTTGTGAAAAATAGACAAAAATGTGATTTTGTATTTTCTGCAAATAGGTCTGTGCTGATTGCTGGGCTTTTGTTTGTTTGTTTGTAGTTTATTTTACTCAAGTCAAACTGCAACTCAACATGAAAACAAGGGAATTGTCAACAATGCATTAAACTGCCAACAGAAAGCCTCTGAAAACCAGAAAGACCTGAGGAATGCTGATCCCAGGTCTGGGATGGGGCAGCCCGCCAGCTACCAGGCAAGAATGCTGCTTTGCTTTATGGCTGGTAGATGGGAAGATGGATAAAAGTCCTTTAGGCGGGCATTGTCCAAGTTCATTTCATCAGAGCCCCAAAGCTCTTCGTGCAGTCCATGTAATGTGACTGTGATACACCCAAGCCACAAAGCTGCTCGTTTTACCATTCAAATCTGAAGTCTTGGCAAAATGTGTCTTTCCAAGGTGGTAGAAAGCTCATCAAGAGACTAACATCTCCTCTGCTGTGGAACACCCCTTTGAAATCTGCTGCTAAGTCCCAAGAAATGATGGTTATTGGGTGCTGGGAGCGAGGAGCTTGTCCTGCTCATGAGCTGGAAAAAGGCCAGTTTGCTGACAAGCCCCTGGTTGGCATTTGCAGAGCTGCAGAAACAACGTAGGTTTAGAGCTCTGCAGAGGTACAGACTTGTTCAAATCTAGCCCATGACCTGGATGGGCTTTAACCTGGGCCTCTTTCCCCTTGATCGAGCCCTGTCAGACAGTCATTTAGCTGGCAGGTATCTCAATTCAGACCAGAGCCAAATGAGGAGCCGAGGGAGGCAAAGGCAGGGATTTTGTTCCTCCTGCCTGTTGTGATGCCTTCAGCGAACACCTTTCCTTTATGTGTGGGGAATGCAGCAATGTGCCAAGGCCAACCCTAGAGCATTTGTAGTACAGGACAAAGGTGCCCTGGGGCACTTTTTGAGGCCCCCCACCTCTTGCTGCAGTGAGTGTTTCGTGAGCTGCAGGGCACTTCCCGCTTCCCCACCCTGCACCGCAGGGAAACTGGTGCCTTCCTCATCGCCCTCTTCGTGTCCTGCTCTGCCAGTGACGCGGCATCTCATCAGGGGCCATCGCCCTTGAAGCTGTTGAGGTTTTACCCTTGTAAAAAGACATCAAGTGTCCAGCTTCTGTTGTGGGGGGGAGGGAGAGAACAGAGAGGAAAAAGCTCTATTAAAAAAAAAACCAAAATAATCATTTCTGAAGTGGCATGGAAATGTTTAACTCGCCACTCCATTCTTGGCGAGTGTCACAGAACAACAGTTAAGCAGGACAAGTCTTCAGCTACTACATTGGCTTTGGACCACGGCAGCTTTTTTTGTGCCAATCGCTCCCTGGTGCTGGCTGAGCCAGGCGGCCAGTCCTGGCGCCGTCTGCCTTCCCTAAAGCCCTGCAATGGGGGATGCAGTGAGTCGGGCTCAGCTGTCACTGCCATTTTGTGGAGCAGGGCTTTGCAGCCTGGAGCCTGTGGATGCCCACGGAGGGAGGATTTGCAAAAGGCACCCGAGGAAAGTGAACCTTGCCGTCACTAGGCTTGAATTCCCTCTACCATCTGCAACTCCCATGAAAAAGCTTACGCAGTCTGCCAGATGAAAACGGTGGAAACCCTGAATTGCCTCAGGCCGGCAGATGGTCCCAGGCAGAGAAGCCCAGGCTTGGCACAAGTGCCCCTGTGCCAGCCTCCACCCAGCTCTGCCATACCCCTCAGGTGCCGTATGAATGTTCTCGCAGCAAAAACTCACTGCATGAAGCGGCTGATGGCGAGTGGGCCAGCTCCTGGCCAGCTGGCAAGGCCTTGCAGCCAAGTGAAGCTTCTAGGATGTGGTCAGGTGTATGATTTCTTAGAAAAATGGGTTTACAGCTTTCCCATCTGAAATGGTTTGAATATTTTGGGTTTAATTATAAGTTGCTTCAGTGTGTACTTTAAAAAAAAGACAGACCTACTCTGTCTTGCCAGGAAAGAATTTCTAGGGTCACAGGGGGATTTGAAAGCTCAAAGGTTTACAATCCCAGCAAGATAAGGCAGTATAACAGCCTCCACACTTTATGGTGCTAGCTTATGAAGAGGTAAAAATGGCTTAGCATGAGGGTCAATTTTACTCAAAGTTCCTGTTTGAGGAAGGGAAAAAACATTCCAAATCTTCATAGCCAGCTTTGATATAACTATTAGATTATAGGGGTTTGGGTTGTTTGGGTTTTTTCCCCCTAGCCCCAGTGGGTTTTCTGCTTTCAGTGTGGCAATGAAATGAATCCCAAAATGAGACGGTGTCTCTGCCACAGGCCTCCGGCCAGGTGGTACCACTGCGTGTCCCATGCCTTTGTAGGGGCGAGCGAGGCACCATCACGTTCATCCTCTCTACAACTCACCTGGTATCGCTCTGCTCTTAAATTGCTGACAAGTCTATGAATGTCCACTCGCCTCTATGGACCTGGACTGGTTCTGCCATCCCCTTTGTCTCCCCTTGGTCCTGCTTCTCTGCAGCTGTGGGGGCTGTGCGCCAGCAGCATCACCGCCCTAGTGCCACACCTAGCGTGGTGTACAGCAGTGAAAATGGCCCGCTCAGAATGGCCTTAAAAGCACCTTAATAAGAAGCTAAGTGCAGCTTTGCAATGACCTCCTAGGGAGGCTCACAATCCTTGACTTTGATGTCTACAGTAACCTGCCACAGAGAGCTGGGAAACCTGCCTCTTGGACCACTGTATATTGCAAACATATGGAAAAATTTGGAACGCAAACTGTTAACAGGACATAAACGCAAGCCAGGAATTCTGCAGAGGGGCAATAAATAAATATTTCACTGAATGAGTCATGAGTGCCTAGATGATGTTACTGGGTGGATAAATCAGTCCCAGAACAATCTTTTCACTGTGGAAGTATTTCAGTGCCCCAGCACTCTCACACTAACTGCACCCCCTTCAAAGATTTCAGGTGCAAAGCTCTCTTGCTAGGCTAGGTTTTTATTTAGTATGCACATAGTGTTTGCTCCTGTGACTGACCCACTCTGCAGACCATTTCATGCCACTGCAATGATAATTGTCAAGCAGACTAGGACCGGTGCTCCCGTCGTTTCAGTCTTGCCAGCAGAAAGAATAGAGTCTGATGGATGTAATGTCTGCAATGCCAAGGCTTAGAGGCTGTTCAGAAGCTTTTCTGTAGATTTCACAGCATCGTAATGGCTTTACCTATAACCTTCAGAAACGTTCTTTGAGCCACTGGAAACTCAGGGCAGGCGTGAGTCCCAGCTATGCCAGCCCCTGGGGGCAGCACAAGTCACCAGCCACAGGGTGAGGAGCTGAACTGTTATCTTTCTTATTATTTGCATGATTGCGACGCCTTCCATTGTCCTTGGAAATTGGGAGAAAATGACGTTTACAGTATCTTGCCTGGCTCCCATGGTGCCGGTTGCTGGGTATTGTGACATTTCGATCAAATATGGCTTAGGAGCAGGCAGCTTGCTCTTTAATAAAAACAGGGCTGTGAATCGTCCAGCAGCTGCCATGACTTTCTTCATAGTTGTGACCCTGAACATCCAGCTAAAGCACAGAGGTGAGAGCAAGCTGAGCCACTGTACATGGACGGGCACTGAAAGACAAGGCGGGTAAAAGCACCGCTACTCCTTCAGCACCACTGGGCGCTTTTGTTTCAAGCAAGCTCCAAGGGGCAATTTGCAAGGGGCCATGCTGAGTGGCACAGAGCATCCAACGGCACCGGTGTGGAAGAGTCTGCAGAGCACAGCTCAGCGAGCAGGGCAGCTTGTGTGCTCCTCCCCTCTCTGCTTTATTGTAACTACAATAAGCAATTCATCTTTTGACAAACTAAATATAGGAAAATGTCAGGTTTTCTCCCATCTCCCTGGTTTCCCGTCATTCAGAGAATGAAGCTGAGCAGGGATGAGACGGAGACAAGGACAGTCCCTGCTCCTTTTAAAGTGAGTGACAAAGGTCCTCCATTGCTGGAGGTGTGAGACTTCCTCTCCACAGCAAGCCCCGAGTCCCGCACACCACACCTACGTGTCTGGCTGCACTTGGGTCTCTAGGAGATAGAAATGGAAATATGGATGTGCGCCAGACACACACAGCTGCATGCGTTTGGCTGCCAGTTGGTTGGCATGAAACCCGCAATCTGACGCAAACATGGGTGCCAAACCTGTGCAGTAAGCGTCCACAGAAGAGACACACGTAAATATATATGAAAATGAATGCAGGCATTTTCCCTAGACAAGCATCCATTGGGGATGGACCATTTTTGGCCGTCTTAAAGCTTTTCCCAGGTCAGCACTTGCCAGGGTTGTTCTTGAAGGGAGAGTGGATAGGACCTCCAAGCTACCTACTTGTTTTTGGAGGTTATGAAAGTGGTCTTTGGGCAATGTAGAGCATTCATGTTGTCACAGCCAGTAGAGCGTTGCTCAGTGGTTAAATAGCAGATGTCAGCCTCCAAAACTGCCAGATTGGCAACTATCAAGAATACTAACAGATAATCATAAAACATAAAATCCACTCACAGATGGCCTTTTTCTAGAGGAACTAAATATTAATTTTGTTTTCATCTAGGAGACTGGAGCTGAATTTTCTTGCTCCCTTCCCTCCTCAGCGGCATCCAGGCAGCTAGTGCTGCCAGCCAAAATGAGGGCAAGGTTCCAGGAGCCCCAGTGGTTTGCGGGCAGCTGTGGGAGGGGGACTAGCTTTAGCAACTACTTCCTCGTCTCCTGGTCTTCCAGTGGTTGGGGAGCTTGTTCAGGACCCCATACGGAGATGGGGCCTGTCAGGTTTCCACGCTAAATCCTCTCCTCATTCTTAGTCTGGCAAGTTATTGGTTTTAAAGACAAGTTAAGACTTGGTCACGGCTAGGGCATTAGTTTACAAGAGGTGCCAACAATTTCAAGCAGGCCTCATAAGGACACCAGCCTTTTGCCAGGTGTGAGCCCCTGCTCTCGCTCCGTGCCCGAAACCTTTCCTGGCAGTCTTGCCCTAAACCAGAGGGGTGTACCATCGAGGTCTGTAAGGCTTCAGAACTGACCAAGGGTGAATTGATTTTGTTTTCAACTCATATAGACCTCCTCACCATCAGTTCTGCCTTAGACAAAGTCTAGGACTTGCGCTAACCCATTTTTCTCTGGTTTTGTCACTGTAAGGCACTTCGGGCTCTTTAATACTGATGTGGCTGCATGATAACAGCAATGAAGATAAATTACCTAAAAAATAGGCAATAAGCCTTTTAGCTCTTTAGAGCAAATCAGAGCTATTCTGAACAGCCCACGGATGAAAGAAATGGCTGTTTATCTTCATTTACAGCTACTGTGGAGAGGCACCAGCATGCAAATTCACTGGCCCGGGGCAACAGCTAAGGTAGTACTGGAGTCATAGGGTTCGCTGCTGGGAGAGGAGAAACTCTCTCCTCCCCTCCACAACACCGTCTCATTAAGTGCCAGCCTTTGCCTCTGTAGCCACCTCGATGTTTTTCGTTTGGAAGAGCTGGTCACTGTAGATGACTGCATCCCCTGCCACTGTGACTGCTAGCTCTGCCACCGAGCTGGTATAACAACAAAATAGAAGAAAGGACTATTTTAAATGTTCACCAAACTGTCAACCAAATATTTAGATGCCTAGCACACTAACATGTCCTTCCTAAAGTAGGGAATATGAGGGACCCATCTGCCAACATATGATGTGTCTTAAAGGAGGTCTTAAAATCATTTCCTTTTTTCTCTTCCCCACAAGAAATAAGACTTGTTCTTTTCTTTCAATGGGAAGAGCACAGTGTCCTTATCAGGGCTTACCCAAGTGTCAATGGGCATTTGAGATTTGCCCAGCAAGCTAATTCACGTCTTGCCCTGCAAGTGAGATGCTCTCTTAATTGTCAGCAGGGAGCAACACAAATGTGAGCAAAAGGCAAGCAGATATTGCGCACACCTTAGCAGAAGGTCAGGGGTCAGCTGAACCTGCCGCCATCGCCTCTCTGAGAGAGAAGCATGTCTTGAGTAATGGACACAAACTCTTTTTATTACCCTGATGTTATGTTACATACCTGCATGGTGGCCAAGGGAAAAATCTGACACAGTTGCCGGAGATGATTGATAAAAAATTATAAACACATTTTTATCATTTGTTTGGTCTCAGATTTTTCCCTTACTCACAGATGCAGATGGAGCAATCCCTGCTTACACAGCAAGGCACGTATGCGTAAGCAGCCTATATAAAAGTCTGACCAATTCAGGCCCCATGACTGTGTTTTCTTTCTGTTTCTGGACACCAGCAGAGGAGACTTTAATGGTGCTATGCTTGGTTGTAATGTTCCTGCCATTGCTATCAAACCCTGCAATTCCTTATTTTTGTTTTCTGGTGAATTTGCTTCTCAGCAATACTTGCTTGCTAGAACCCCTTCAGTTGTTTTATTTGCAGGTTTGATCTTGCTCACTCCCGCTATTATAATAGCACATCCTCTTGTGGGTCAAAAGCACCGTCTTCTCTGCCAATGCTCTCATCCAAAGTGAAATAGTCAGGAGAGGGAGGCAGATATATTGATAAGATAAAAGTAAACATTTAATGCCACTATAGTTTGATTTTTCTTTTCCAGACATCATATTTTTGACAATGTTTCACACCTCAGATACCACAAAAGGGATATTTTTTAGCCAGCAAACAATAAACTTTACAGTTTTTATGGCAAAAGGCTCAATGCATTTGTTGACCAACTTGGAAATGGCTGTGACTTTCCACATTTTGAACTCGTCCTCATGCTGTTCTTTCTTTTTCCTTTTTTTTTCCATAAAATTTAGTTGATAAAATATATATAACTACTACTGATGCATCGTCTTCTGGAATTACCCACTGGTGGGACCAGCGTAAGTTCTGTATCCATCAGTTTATCTCCTCCTTGGCCTTATTTTATGCCACTGTTATAATGAGAAAGAACATAGCCACGGACAGAGTGAAATGGATTAGCAAACATACACTTCAATGCATAGCACTTAGATAAGCATTTCCAACCATGATGTGTAAATAAATTATAAAATACAAGCAACTCTATAAAACAAGAACATCCTGAGTTTACAAATAAATTATATCCTTCATACATAGAATATGATGTGGATGTTAGTAACCAGCAGCTTCAGCTATGGGAGGGAAAGAAGTAACTCTTAGAAAAGGTAGTATCTATGCATACATAAAACATATATGTATGTGTGCTATATGTAAATACTCACACACATACATATACAATATAGAGGGTGAATACATCCATATCTATAGTATTTAGAGAATATGTAATATAGCTGAAACTGCCTCAAGCACCATTTTATTACCATTATTATAAAGTTTGCTCAATACTTAAGTAGGACCACTCAAAGTAAGATTGGTTTGGGTTTCATTTTATTTCCTGTCCAGGAGGATTTTGAAGGTGGCTTGAAATATTATAGATGAATGTTGCTACTTCACTTTCAGCATCTCCATTCTTTGCAGAATCATCACACCCTTTGTGAGCTTCAAAATGTTGCATAAGTGAGCACAAGTCTGCTGTCCGTGAAGCTGGTGGTAAAATCCGTATTGACTTCAATAGAGTTAGGATAAAGGTGCTACATTTTCAAGGGAAACTGGTTTCTTTTTCTTTTCTTTTTGAAAGCTTGCTTGAGAAGGAGAAAGAAGAAAAGATAAAGACAATAATAAAATGGTTTATTATTTCCAAGAGCAGGTATGGAAGTTCAGATAACCCTGGGATAAGTGCACAATAAATGCAAGAGATAGAGATTATTAACTTTGCATTGACAAATCATTCACAGTTTTGTTTGCCATGGTTATTTGGAAATCTGTTTCAAATCTTGCAATAGCTAGCAATGGCCAGCCTTGTGTCTCCAAAAACTGCTGGGTGTCGCCAATGCAAAAGCTTATGGAGTAACAAAACAAAGACCATGAGGACATCAGGATTAAGCAAGGTATGTCACCCATCAGTGGATTTGGGAAAGAGCACCTGTCTGTACGGTCATCATCTCCTCCTACCAGTATTTTGTGATACGAACGCTTTGATCCCTGCAGTGAGCTGGTGCATCCCTGATGCTGTGCAATTGTCCCTCCCATATGAACTGGCATCAGAGGGTCGCTCAACCCCTGGTTTATGAGTCATATTTGCTTCTGCAATGCAGAAGTTTCAAGTTACAATTTTAAAGCTATTAGGACAAGACAGAAAGCTCTATCTCATAGAGACCTAAGCCCAGGATTTCAATTGATGTAACTATGCTGCATGCCTCATGCATATGCAGAAATTGTTGTATTTAACAGCCGTGATTGATTGTAAGATATCTTGCCTTGAATTCATGATACCCTGAAATATAGAGTAGTTCATCTGGATTACTTTCACGGGCTTTAATGTTTCAATGACAGCCTCTACGTGGGAACTGCAGCAACTTGGCTTTGTAGGCTGAAGAACATGGGGAAGAAAAAACCTTTAAAAGAAGCCTTTGAAAGTGTTTCAAGCATAAGTTTTCCCTATAGTGTGGCATAAGTCAGCTTTATCCCAGTGAGTGCAAGGAGAAAGGTTTTATAGGTACCCCTTGGGGGAAGAAGGGGGAGTGATGTTGTTGCCATTTGTGAACAGCTATGCCACCTCCCCACAATAATGTGTGAGGGGACTGTCTCTCTCAGGCTGTGTACATATACATTTGTCTGTACGTATATATGCTTTATTTTTACAATTATTTTTAGCTCAGAAAAAAAGATGCAACAAAGTCACAAACATTTGTAAAAGGCGATGTTTGTAAAAGAGTCTACATCCTTCAGCTGTCATAAAATTTGAAATCCATGCCACAGGTAATAGTCGCTATTTTAACACAAACCATATTATCAAGATAAATGAAAAAAAGAAAAAAAAAAAACACTTCAAGATGGACTGAGTCTATCCTGTAAGCAAGCTTGAGACTTGATGTGCATTACTCCCAGCATCACTCCCAGATTTCTGCCTCTATAATTGCCATGTTCAGAGATGAAAGAAAAAAATATCAGTGTGTACCTTTCATCCTTTTCTGTACACTATCTGCAGCTCTTACTTAGCTTGCTTCATGTCAGAGGATCATGCCATTGCTCTTTATCAGTTACTACTTTACGTAGCTGCAAGTTTCACAAGTTATGTATGTTGTATGGTGGTGGGAGTCTTCCAAGATGGGATCGAAGCCAGCAGATGTTCAGTGATAGCCCTGTGCATGGCCCCTAGGCAAAATTAGGGGGTATCAAATAAATAAGAGGAGCACATTCTTTGACTATAGAACTAGCAGCACAGTAAATACCCCAAAAAATGGCAGGTGGATGAATTTTCCTTTTCCATGCAACTGCCTTTACTCTGCTATAACTCTCCTGACTCAACACAATTGTCCCTCAGTTATACCAGCACACGTGAGATGAGAACAGGCCCAGTAAAAAGCTGAGAAAAGGGAGCCTGGGTATCGGTTTGCTTCCTTGCCTTTCTGTGAAATAGTACTTTGGACTTTTTAGATCTGAATGAATTGACAAGAAATCGTTTTGAGGCAAATACAAAGCATGCATGGTAGGAGAAAAGACACATGTCGTTAAGACAAACGCACAAGGAATTAGGGGACTCCTATACTCTCTAGGATATGAAGTGACCCAACGCCTGGAGTTGGCAGGTGTGCGACCCGTGGCTTTCTGCCTGCTGCGAGACCTCATGCAGACCAGTGGGATGTCTGAATCCAGATCTTAGCCAAACTCTCCAGTCTAAGGTTTCACTTGAATTTGTGGCTATAAAGCAAGTTCTGCCCCTTGTATAAATAAGGTTCACATATGCCAAGATGAGCTGTTCTCAGAATGAGGCCCAAAGTGCCCCAGCTGCCCATGCCTGAGCACAGCAGTGGGCATGCGGAGCAGTGGCTGGTATTCTGACAATGGAGAACTGTGATCTCCTGATACACATGCAAACAAAGAATTAACCTTCAAACCTAATTACGTTAACATTGCTGTTTCCAACTAAAGCTGTCCCAGGGAAATGAGATTGATTTCTGAATATGCAAACAATTAAGCGGTCCATTCATGTCGCTTTTGTGTATTTTGTGCAACTTGATGCCTTTTAAAAAATCAGGATAAAACCAGCATTACACTGGCAATTACTTAAAGAATGAGACTTCCTGGATGACTTGCAGAAATGTATGGGTGTTCTGTAAAGTGCTGGGTATTGTAGACTAAGATCAATTTCATAATAAGGTCTTGATGCTTTTAATTATCTGTTTTGCAGATATTTGAAGTATAATAATATAAATTCTCAAGTAAAAAGCTATTTTCAATAAGAAAACATTTCACAGATGTCAAATCTCAAAAAATTTTTACTCCTTTTTATGCATCAAGCCACCACAATTCCCAGAAATACACTGGCAAATTCTGAAATGCACTGACAGAAAGTCAAAAAAGAGAAGATGAGTATGGATTTTAGGATATGAATACTAGCGTATGATGGGATTGTTAATGGCCACTCTAATTAAGTCCTCAGAAATAAAACATTTGTAAGGACAGTGATTCTGCTCAGTTAGTATTTTCAGTATGCCAAATTCATCCTTGGCATAATCCATTTGGTTTCAGGAATTGATTTTGGTCCATCATGATAAACAGGGCAAATATATACTCTTACTTTTTAAAATAATGGTTAGCTAGATGTGCTTTTTGCTATGTTTCCTAATCTACAGAAGTAGCAAATCTAGAGACAATGAATAATTGAGTTAATGATGCTGAGGAATATTACACGTAATAGATATTTTACAATAGCTCTGAAATGTGTCCACTTGATTTATAGAAACATCGCCACTTCTGTATAAGTCCCAGACTATGTGAGAGGGCATCTCTTGATAACAATGCATTCTGTGCTAGGATTTCACTTTCTTTCTGTCAAGCGCATGTTTACTTTTACTGTACCGCTTGCCATTTACCATCTCACCGCAGGTCCCCAGGGAGCCCAACATGCCTATTTTGGGCTGCTTGTTTTCAGCAGAGGAAGGACAATGCATCCCAATTAGCCCAATGACCACCTTCCAGCAAACACCGAAATTTTCAGAAATGCTTAAGCTTAAAGAAGGCAACACTTAATTTCACGTGCACGACTAGGGGGGGTCTTCCTTGAGTATGGGGACATGGCCTTGGAGACAGGCATAGTGCAGCATCACAGATGACAGCAGTACAGGTCTACCTGGGGAGGCAGGAGAGTGAGAGATGGGAGCCAGCTGTGAAAAGTCTCTCTCCTGTGTGTGTGACCTGGCAGCGTGTATCTGGGGCTCCGCGGGACTAAGCCCATAAAGAAGGATGCACTCCATATCCCAAGGGCACTAGGTCTTCATCCAGCACAAAACTGCAGGGGCAACTCCCATGGCTCTGTGGAGCTGAACTGAATTCATGGGGCTCTGAGGAGAAGAGATGGTCTCAACAGAACCAATATGTAACAAGCGCTACTGAAATTATTACCAAGAGAAACAAAGCTAGGGAAATTGCATTATTTGGGGGTTTTTTAGAGGTTTTTTTGCCTTGAGAGAGAAGGGGAGAGAGAAGAGACCTATGTCTTTAATACTTACTTGGAATATGAGTTTCATGATAGGAAAATGTTGTGGAATAGACTAGAAAGCGACTTTTATATAGGACCTTTTTTTCCCTCTAAATAATGCTATAGAATGTAAGAAGAACTTCCAGAAAGTTCAATGACAAGGCTAATAGAATGAATAAGATTTGTTATTACAAGTTGTAGAATATTAAAAGAAAATAAAACTATATAAATGTTATTTCTATCTCTTTTTTTAAGCTTTTTTTTCCCAAGTAACCACTAGAAAGCCTATCAGTATTTTTGTAGGGTTATTTTTCCATTGGGACCTGCTGCTTGGGATATCGTAAGATGGCATTAATACGATGGTGCAGGTAAAAGAAGAGTTGCATTTCAGTACAACAGTAAATTGATGCATATTGAGTATACGTTAAATAATGCTCTTATAACATAAGCAACAGGAGGGTAGCACAAGTGTATGTGAGAGGAATTTTTGTGAATGGGCTTATTTCAATATAAAAGAAGAAACCTAATTCAACAAAATAATCCTTTATGCTCATATGTAATTAAAATGCAGATTTCGCACATTTCTTTAAGAAACACAAAGGATGTTCCTTCCCACATACTGTTTTGTAGATAAAGACACAAACAAGTAGAACATTTGGATGCGCATTGAGGTGCAGACCCTCATCCTTTTTATGTCAATGTGAATTTTGCCATGGCTTCAATATTGGAGTGTTGATAAGGAAAATGCCATAGCCAACATGCCTGAAGTGCTATATCCACTAACTCACAACTCGCATTTATTTTCAGACTAGTTGAGCTGAACAGAGCCCGCACTTCTCAGGTACGTCTGTGACTATGGACAGACTGGGCCAGGGACCAAAAGCTGCCAAAACTTGTTTTGCAGTGGTATATGTCAAAAAAGCTAAATTTTATGAGTCATAGTCTCAAGAAAGAAAGACAGACTAAATCACTCATTATTGGACTGATAAGCATGGGAGCCCTCAGCCTAAAGAGTAATTTTCCAGCAAGATATTAGCACCAGAAAAAGGGGTTAGGATAAAAGTGCCTCCTCATCCATAACTCTAACCAGTACAAAGCTAAAAATACACGAAAAAGAAAATAAGTTACGGGGATTGGATCAAATGGAAAAGATATTTACTTCATGGTAATGTCACCTCTCCTCTCTCATACACTGCAGAACCTACAGGCTGGGAAAATTACTGCGTCCTCCAGCATACAAGATAGTACAGAAGAACATACAAGCAAACATCACTCACTGCTAGAAATATTTCTTGTGTCATCTGGAAAAGTTGAATTTCTCTTTGAGTGGCCTTACTCTGGTAACAAGAAAAGACAGTTAACATTTATTCATATGTTGTACTGATTAGGAAATATCTCTACAAACACAAGTTACTTAGAAACAGCAAGTCTGAAATAGGAGAAAACACCAAGAGAAAAACAAGCTGTAAATACATTTCAAAAGTGTGTTTGTTTTTTTCCTTTTTCTTTTCTTGACTAGCACCATCTGTACACAATAAAGTATGAACATAAATGTTTGGATAATAAAGATTTGCAAGGCACTTAAACAGTTTTTCTGGATAGGTTTTCTTTTAATGAACCTCTCAATGGAAGTCCTACAACCACCTTTCCTCCTCCCTCAGCTAATGCAGGGAAAGAAGTGTCTTCTGCCAGCAGTTCTTATTTACAGACATGTCCTTAAAGGTTCCTCAAAGTGCTCTTTTAGGCTAAGAGAATCAACAACCTTATATCTCCCTTTTTCATGCTCGTCCTGTTTTTTTTTAATACTACTCTTCTGTATAGTAAAGCAAATCTCTCATACACACAGCTGAGACTTGACTCCAACCTTCATCCTCATTCTGTTGTCTTTGGGATGCTATTCAGAGGGGAAAAGGAGGATGGCAGAGATGCGCATTGAAAGTCTCTGGAGGTTCATTCTTTATCGGCGTCTAGAGGTGATGTCAAAACAGGTGATCATCATGAGATGGGCCTTGCAGAAGTTGACACGGTTTTCCAAACGCTCAGTCACACATTCCAGGGCCTCCAGGTATTCCAGAGAATCCAGCTCAAATACCTGCTCCAGGTCAACTGTGGGAAAGAATACACACAGATGGGAAAAGCAGACAAAACCCAGTGCTGGTTGGTGGGAGAGACAGAGCTAATTCAAGTCTTTAAAGCCATCAGTACTGTATACAACATTATCTCTGGCTTGCCATTGTCATCAAAAGTTGCCTTTTCTGTTTAATGGCTATTAAAATGGCACAACAGCTTGCTGATAGTGAAGAATACTGTTAAGATTGCATTGGATGCTTTCTTGAGTGATATGTTCTGCCATCCTATCCAGAACCGCAGATGCCTTTTGCCACATTCCAACCTCTTTCCCCAAGAAAAGGCACCAGAACTACTCTTCCAGCAACCACTGCAAAGTGGCTCACTGCAAAGAAACCTGCTGGCACAAAACACCTGTAGGCTTCAGGTTAACCTTCATGCCCATAAGGAACACACAGGTTGAACATGATGGGCAAATTCGGCAATAAGGTGTAAAACAGGCCAAGTTAAATCTGTTTACAATGATTTTGATTGTTTGCATTCAGGGTCTGCTTCAGCACTATGCTTAAGCAAATTTGAATGCTAAGCACATACTTAAAGTCATCTCTATTTGGGGCATGTATATGAGATGTTCTGACTCTCTCACACATTCTGCTGACGAGAAAGAGATTTAAATAGGTGGTATGCCCAGGGAGGACAAGTCCTTTGCTGAATTCAGAACTCGGAGTTAGAAACCAACCTCCAACCTGCTTGCTCCTCACACCTCTCCCTGTTCCACGTGATTCTCACTAGACCACTCAAGAGTGGCAAGGGAAGGTGTACACATCAATCACTCCACCGTAGCTGCGTGTTTGCTGCCAGAGACCAGCTGGCAGTGGCTTCCATGGAAGCCAAGTGTGAGATATGTTGTCTGAGCCAGCACTTCCCATCTTATCTGGTCCCTGAGGTCTGTGCCGTCCTTGAGGCTTTCTGCATTTATCACACTGGAATCAGAAGCAAAGGCATCACACAGTAAGCGGATGGCAACATATGGCTAATTCTCTGCTCCCTTTAAATCTGTCCTTTTTACCTCTCTTCCTTAGTAGTGTTCCTGAAACATATACCACGGTTGTTTTGCAGGATGTACCAATCTAGTGTTAACTTATGGCAGCTGCCAAAGGAAGAGTTAGGATGCTTTAGGAGAACACACCAGACAACCTCCTTTTTGCCACCTGCAATTATCCTAAATAAATTGAAAACCATTTTTTTTTCTAGAACTTTTTGACATGAACTCCTCTGCTTGCTAATACTAAAAATTGTTGTACAATTACTGCAGTACTCTTTATCTTTTTTCCTTTGAGGTGTTGGGGTCCTTCTTCATTTGAATGTGAATGCCCTTTAAGCCCTCTGAACTTTACACATCTATAGTTATAAAAAATGGGCCAAATTCATTTTTCATGTAAGCCTACTGGTGCCAAGGGACAAGTTTGCTCCACAGTGTTATTTTGTGGTAGAAGAGCAGATTTATAATATTGCTCATATGTCTGAGTGATCTGAGGCCAAAAAAAAAAAATCTCATTTTCAGGAGCTGTGGACTGAAACGCGTGAACGTTAATCTACCAATGGCAATATTCACCACTACAATGCTGTACCATTTCAACATTCAGCTCTCAGGCAAAAAGGATTGTTCAGTTCTTCTGTCAACATTTAATAAGAATTATAGGGACTAGTTCTAGAAATACAGTCAATCTAAAACTTGCCCTTAGGTTATATGTTGGTTCATTTTAGTTTACAAACACGGTAGCTCACATCGCATTCTTAGCAAACATTTCTGCTCCCCTCCGTCCCCCCGCCATGAAATAAACCAAAGGACACCTAAGAGTCCAGGCAATAAAACAACATCCTTACATTCACTGAGCCATTTATTAGGATCCAGCATCAGGTACTGTTTAGTCACCTCCAGTTCTCTCATTAACCACTCGTACTTGGCCTTCACCTCAGCAATTCTCTGCTGGCGATGCTCCAGGATTTTCAGCTTAGCATTGAAACAAATCACTTCCTGCCAACCAGAAAAAAGGAGCAGGGAAGGAATAGGTGAAGAGGAGAAGAAATACCCAGATCCATTCAGTGAAATGATCTTCCAATCAATAATACTGACAATGAGCCATTTACTCTGGAAGCGTATGAATCACTGCATGAAATCATCTATCATCTGGTTTATTTTTATTGCTTTTTTTTGGTTTTGATGTTTTCCATCAGTGAGCTTTGGAGACTTCGCAATGATAGTTAATAATAAACCGTAATAATTAATAACAGGCAGCATCTTGAAACCATAATAATTAATAACAGGCAGCATCTTGAAATCAGATTAACTGTAGCAAAACATTTCTGGGTTTTGTCACCAGAAGTTTGGCTAAGAAAATCTAAGCTCGTGGGAGAAGGAAATCCATGGCTTGCTGTATTAAAATCCTAAATACATCTTTGTGCTTGGCGCATAAGAAATGCAGTAGTCATATTATAAAATAAGAGAACTGGAAGCAATATCAAATTTAAAGCATCCTTAAACAAAGGGAATATGTTATGAAAAACTCTAGCAATTCACAATCATTAATAAAAAAGATATATTTTCTGTAAAGATATGAGGCACAGTAACAGCACAGGGTGCAGTGTTGTCTGGAGACACCCAGCCTGGCCTCGCATGACTTCTGAGGAGTGGCAGCCATCAAGACAGGCAGTAAGTGAGCCCACGGTGAGGGCTGTGCTAGTGTGGGAGCATTGCCAATACAAGAACTATCTTCCTCCAAGCCTGTGTGAAGGTCCCAACCCTAATCTGCCTTCTGCTCTGTAGACAAATCTGCTGTGTGAGTGAAGTGCAGTGGAAACCCCGCCCCGAGAAGTGATGTTTTTCTCCATACAAAATCATATCAGAGAACAACATCACAAATAGCCTAACCAAGTGACGGGCTAGGAAGAAAAAGTGCCTTAAAATAATAATAGTCTATATCCACAGTTACTCTAAAATCGGTGCTATTCCACCAACTTCAGATACTCTTCCCAGTCATACCTCTCAAGAGCTGACCTTTACAATTCCATGATCTTTTTGTAAATTTGGAGGCCTGAGGTTGGTAGGAACAACTTTGTTAGAGAGAAGACATTAGCTATCCTGAAAACAATACCATCAAAGCACTTGAGGCACCATTGCTTCCTTGAAAGACAGACGTGATGAGATGCTGGAGCACAGGAACTACCAAGGCACAAGGGACAAAAATGCAAGACACCACTGTCTGTTAGCTGCTACGGAAGAAGGCGTAACTTCAGTCATAACTGCTCTTAAACGAGGTAATAGGTTTTGCTGCATGTTGGATTAACCATATATGATACTACACATTTCTGACTGCATAACCTGAATTCTCCCTCTTACACCCTCCAGGAGGAGGGAGACA
Organism: Fregata magnificens; assembly: GCA_013389945.1. NCBI lineage: Eukaryota > Metazoa > Chordata > Aves > Suliformes > Fregatidae > Fregata > Fregata magnificens. Next base: position 94,854 of record WAAD01041317.1, on the reverse strand, counting down.
GATTACATGGATTGTACTCACCTTGCTGTCCCCACCTCGTCTCCGCTGGAGCCTCTCCACATCGTCTATCTCATAGACTTTGATCTCAAAGGGCTCCCCCAGCCCCCTCTGCCCACTTCGCAGGGGCCCATCCACCCAGCGGACCCCGGGGCTGTTGGCAGGCTTCCTTGCTGGGGAAGCGGTATCAAGTGATAAAGCTGGAATAAGCCTCCGTCTCTGTGAACCTGCAAATGCAGAAATTGGCATTTCATGTTAGCACAGTTATTGCCTCTCCTTTCTGCTCCATCTGCAGAGATGTCTACAAACTATACATATCTGAATATATACAGATTTTTACACACAGAAGAAAATGGAGTGAAAACCCAGGGAGGCCATGGAAGTTGGGGTGAGCTGTAGCTGCGATGTGCTGTACCCACTCACCGTGAGTCAGATCCTCACATGTTCTTTGGTGCCTGACTCCAGGATTTGGTCCTCAGAGGGCATATGTACCCTAAAGTTTGCAGAGCTTGTGCCTGCTTCCCTTTGCTCAGGTCTCAGTGTGTACTGGTATGCCAATGAAGGGCCAGAGCAGCAGGTTGGAATTGGTCTAGCTTTGCTTTCCTATCTCTTTACCGGTGCTGGCTCTTACAGCCTAAGGACAAGCACTAGCCAGCCTCTGCATAGACCGTCTCCAGGGGAGATGTCGTTTTGGTTTTTTTTAATCACAGCACAAAAAGCACTTTGATACCCAAGTTCTTTTACTATGCTGGAGTTGAGTGCCAGGATACCACCACCTAGTCCTTTGCAGAACACCCCTGTAGGCTGGCCAGAGCAGTAAAAACACTAGAGAGGACAAAACGCCTGCAGTAAGTACACCTGAGCTTGGTGGTTGCCACCAGATTTGCATTAGCCTTGTCTCTGTTCAGTAGAATATTCTTCTAAAACATGTCCCACTTATGCGCTTACTGCGGCACTGGTGATGGGCAAGAAAGCAGCAAGAATGATGAAGCTGCCTGCTTCAATACCAGTGCTCATGCACACCCGCTCTGCTTTATAATACCAGCACCAGCAGATGGGAGCACTGCAATAGCTGAAAATGTACCATGGCTGATAAAGCCTATGCCATGTGGAAAGCATCTGCCATGTGAGTTGCCAAGTCAGGGCCTAAGGTAAAGCAAGGGAGAAAAAGTACGTCACTGGCCTGATGGCAGCAGTAAGGAAGTTGAGCATATGGTTTGTTGGGAGAAAGAAGACACACACAAAAAAGAAAAACAACTGGTTACATTTCCTTGCTTGGTTTAGTACAATCAGAGCAATGGCTGGGTTTTAAAAAAAAAAAAGTTTTGTAGCTGACAACTCCTGCAGGGTCTCCCCTAGGAGACAGCAGGAATAGAAGGGATAGGAGAAACAAAAAACAAAAGCTGGAGCCAGCAAGTTTGAATGAAACTATTAACTGACTCTCTTGGCTGCAAGAACAAAACTGATGCCAGCAGGGAAGGGATGCAGAATGATCATGCAGATTTTATTTTAAAAACAAGATAAAATCATTTAGAGGAATCTCCAGCACTACATTGATTGAAACTTGAATGTAAATAGCTTCAACATGTCTTCCAACTTGCTGCTTCAATGAAAGCTAAAAAAAAAAAGAAAAAACCAAACAAACCAAAAATATCTATTGATTGCCTAGTTTTTGGATTTACAAGTAACAAAGCATTGCCTAGTTTCATTCATGGGAGTCTGTTTCTCTGCTGACTTTGCAAACTACCACATCTTATCCCATTGATTTCTGAGTGCAGCAGTCTGTGCTAGAAACCAGCAGTTAGTAACCAGTAATTAACCTGTAAATACTAGCTCTAAAATGGATGAGAACGGTCAATCTTGCTGTCTAGCTGGAAAGCCTAGTCTACACAGTTTGTATTTGAATGCATCTAAGACAAATCTATGCAAGAAAAGGAGAGCACAGCCAAGGCGGATAGACAGGGAGCTCTACAAGGCCCCTTTATAGGAAATGGCCTGAGATCTGGACTGCCTGCCCTGTGACACCTATCATACTTGGGTTACTACTCAAACTGCAGCCCAGCAAAGGAGCCCGTGCTAGAACAAGTGAAGCCTTACAAATACCAGCAAGTAGGAGTTATTTTAGACCTGTTGTACCAGTGACTGGAAGTCAATGTCAGTATTCACTTACCCTGAATGCATTTCAGTTAAGCTCTAGATTAAAATACCTGATCAAGAGAAGAATCAGATCTTGATAAAAGGAAAAGCAAGACCTGACCCATCACCATGGCTAAAAAGTGACAATAACAAGAGAGACACCGTTTGGGAACACCCCAATAAACTGCAATGCTAAGGGTGACTCTTGCCAGCAGTGCTAGAGAAAGGCAACCAAATGGTGAGAGCAGCTGCATACTTGAAGGGAGGTGAGACAGGGTGGCAGACAGTTAAATTTTGTTACATGCAGGGAGAGAACCTGCAATGGGTTCAGCCCCTCCCAGGAAACAAGCCCTCCAATTGCTTAGGTGTGAAGGGCACTGAGTACATCCCTAGTGTCACTCAAGACCAAAAGGATTTAGGCATTAAATACTTTTTAAAATACTTTTTAGGCTTTTAGCCATGGCATCTTACAGGAGCAGTCTTTCAAATTTTGTCTGAATGTAAAAGCAATCCCTTTCCTATCTTTACTGCTCGTCAACTTTTAGAGCCAGCAACACTTACAAGCATCAGATCTGACCTCCTGTGTAACGCAGCTGAGTGCTGCTAATTCTTTTTACTTTGTGCCCACATTGGTGGTCACATCTCTTTTCATGCCATGCCTTACGGACTAGCTCTAGCATTTCAATGAAGCAGCTGAGCAGACTGGAAATTCCTACTGTCCAGCTCTCCCATGCACGGCTGGACTATGAATAAGGTAGTGTCTTTTTCTGTGATGTTTGATTTTTTTTCCTCTTTTCTTCCCTCTTTCTTTTTTCCCCACTGTGGCTGTTAATTCCACCTTCTTGTGTAACGCGACACTTTTAAACCATTGCCACTGGAAAAACTGCGTCTCCAACCAGAGCCAAAGTCCAGGTCTGAGGCGCTCTGGGAAGGCAAGTGGATGGCTCCAATTCACCTTGCCACGAGAACAGCGTCAGGCTCTTATTTGGAGCAAAGCAAAACAGATGTCACCAGCCTATGAATTACAGGGATGATGGTAAAAGGTTTTGCATTTAGTTCCCATTGATATCCATTTGGCTCAATGAGAAACAGAAGCCTGTGGTGTAGAAGGAGGGCTCCAACCTGAGGCTCCAACTAGTAGTGCTTACCCGTCGGTGGAGAGGCAGCAGAGGCTACAGTAGCGGTAGGAGACATGCTAACATGAGCTCATCATGTTTTTCTAGCCAGAGCTCACGCCTGGATAGCCTGTGGATTATCACAACAAAGCAAGGCTGCTGCTCTCGGAGCACCAGGGCAATGCGGCAGGGCAGAGCCGCCTGAGACTCGCTGCTGTCCGCCCTGGGGCTCCTTTGGGATGCAGGGGCTGCCCGCAGAGGTCCCCTTGCCCCACTGCAGCATGAATGTCTGCCTGCGAGGCAGAGAAGAAAGAGAAAGAGGGATGTCTTTTTAACTGAGCCTTGAATGCTGACTCAGGATGATTCATCTGAGGTTCAGGGCGCACTGGGGAGAAATGAAATGAAAGATCTCCTGCATCTTTGCAGTGAGGCAAAACCGAATCTAGTTTATTCTAAACATGCACTGATTAATAGGCTGTTTATTAGTCCAGGTACAGAAAATAACGGTGTCTTTTGACAGGAGACTCCTGCCACTGACCTCTCCATTTAGCCTCTGGTTTTTCTGATTTCACTTTAATTGGGATCAGTAAGGACATAGAGCCAAAGCAGAGCTTCAGGGTGAGTGTCACAAAGCAATTGACAGCTTACTCATCCATATCAACAAGCAGACACAACAATTAAATTGTTGAAATGAATACAGTTTTCCATTTACATAGCAAATACACATTTGAAGTCCCAAATTTATTGGTAGCACTTGATGGGGTTAGGATCTCATAAATTTTGACTGTATAATAAATAAAATGCTTTGTAGGAATTACAGCTCACCAGTCCTCTACTTCCCCACACACATCTTATGAAGGCAGCAGGCAGCCTGGGAGCTCAGCCCGAGCAGCTCTCAGCAGGTCCCTCCCGCCTCTGCCCCACCTTGGCAAACCGGCTGACCCTCCTGCCGTGTAAATGGGATTCATTCCTCCTTTAAAAAAAGAAATTTATACCAAAAATCTGTCTGAAAGAAATCCTGTAAGCCGAACCGAGGACAGAATAACAACACTTTCATTTATGACCATACAGCATGTAAAGCAACATGCCATTTGCTCAATGTCTTGGAGGATATGTTTTTCACTCAGTTTGAATTTATCCATTCAGAATAACCCCTCTTGAGCCTAGCCTGACTATGAATAATCAGACTACGAAATAGCCCTGAAAATGCACAGAATACAAGATTTGCATTCGCAACAGATCTGTTGCTCTACTTTGAGCTATAGGTTAAGGTTTGGCCAGATTAAGAAAAAGGGAGTAACACAGCAGTGAAGGTGTGCAGTGTGAAAATAGATCTGACTGAAGAGTGGCACTGAAGCTACAACATACTTCAGCAAAGATAAGTCCAGAGAAGCCTTAAGGTATTAGAAACACAGACCAAGCCAGCTAGGTATGTAAGGGTAACTTTAAGGATAAGAAGACTCACTGACCTCAGCAAAATTGCCCAGCTGCGTAAGGATGTGTGCTCATGAAAGTATGTGTTGACCAGGGCAGAAACCCTAAGAGGTCTGGTTTTGCTTAAGTACTGTATATTTTGGAGTGTTCACCTTAGATTGCTTTCCAAGCACACATTCCAGACTGAGCATCTTTTCTGTGAAAAAAGTAAAGGCAAAAAGTATAAATGCAAAATCTTCATGAAAAGAAGTGTGATGCATATCTCTTCAAAGTAGGATACATCTGAATGGGATGCAAAACAACTGCTGTCCTAGAAATTTCAAGGTGTTTCAAAGAGAAAATGCAACTGTAACTTGATGTATCATCATTTCAGAAATTTATAGTGTGTGCTTAAAGGCAGGATGTGGAGCCAAAGCTATTCCCCACTGTACTTAATGTTACGGGAGGTAAAATTGCCTTTCTGTACAGAACCTGTTGTTCAGCATTTTGTTTTTTCTCACTGGACAGTCCATCCAAACTTAAGACGATTACAAAAAGGAATCCTGGCTAAGTAGAGTAATACCCCTAAGCTCCCACCGTTCTGTCTGTGGCTTCATTTCCAAGAAATATCGTGCTTCCAGTAGCAATAGCATCATCCTCAAATGTAGCATCAAACTGTTTGCTTACTGGCAAACATTATCTGTCCTGTTCCCCCTGCTGCTCCTCACTGTCTGACAATGGGGTTCCTGCTTTGTTTGAGTTGAAAACGTAATGCTGACTTCTCTGCTTATTCACATTTCCTAATGGGATCTGCTCTCATGCGCAATTGTCCATGACTGAACCAACTCCTCCCCATTCCTTTGACATCCTTTCTCCTAGTTTATTTTATAGTACACTTTCCCTAGTGCAGAGCACAGAGCTATTAGCTCCTCAGATTTTCATACAGTTTGCACAGTTCCCCTCCCGATTACTGAAGACATTGCCAATGCTTTCAAGTGGAAGGCCCCTCTGATTGTGTGGAGACTTCACCAGAAGTATTTAGGGTGCCCATCTTGAGGTCAGTACTCCAAACAGCAAAGAATCCAGGCATTTATTGCCAGAAAATCTAAACAGCATTTGCTCATCCTGGCAACTCAGATTACATAGGAAGGACCATGTTGCACCTGAATTCCTGGAATAGGAAACACTGACAGGATCCATCATTCAGAAGAAAATCTTCTATGTCCACCTCACTGTAAAATAATTCAGGCTGTATTCTGTGTTGACTTATATGCAATCCTGCTGTTGTGAATCAATAAGAAGTACAAGGACAGTTGAGGCTAGAAATCACTGCCTGCTGTACATAAGAATAAAGCAACCCTTGTTTATAATCTTCCATGCATACCTATACTAGATATGGTGTTTCTGTACTGGTATAAGGAACATGCTGAGGTACAGCTTACTCCTAATGTTTTTCTACCCACCCAGTTAATTTTTTAACCTTGCTTCCTGAATTGCTGTCTCACTTTAAAAGGAGCTTTTCAGGGCAGTTTAGAGCTGGTGAATGAGCACTCCTGAAACCAGACCAGGAAGCAGCCCTCCTGCAGTGTGGCAGGTTGACAAGTAATCTGGGAGACGTTCCAGGGAAGATGCACATCACAGGGGGTGAGCTTTCAGCACCCACGATCCCTAGCAAAAAACAACCAGAGCCTCTTCTAAATATTTACCTCACTTCGGGCTGGATTTTGGTTTAACAGGTATTTGTCAGCATTGTGGCATTATTTAAGGAGCTGGTTACTGTTCCTACGGTACTGCACTAAATAGCTGTGCCAGCCGCTTGGGCAGCAAAGGCAGAGGCTGGAGGGGGAAGGGGCTCTGCAGCCAAAGCATTAGCTCCCGACAGGACAGTGGTGGAGGCATTCCAGTGAGCTAATTCTGTGGCAATATCAGGAGCTGGTTTTATTTACACCCAGCCTAATAGCGTGCGACTCAGTCATGCATGTTACATGGAGCCTTCACCGTACACAATAGCCTGCTGCCATTTCCTCTATTAAATCATTCCTATGTTCATGTGGCTGAAAGCTCAGTGCTGGCATGCAGTAGTCAAGCGTGTAAAAAATGATTACTCTGATCCCTTTCAACACAGATTTGCTGCATGAAATGGCCTGGCTTTGACCTGGGAAAATCAATGCTGTTGTTTTAATGAACAAAAAAAAATTGGAGCTGAAGCCCACACTTCCCCTCCCCCTGCTCCCCCCAGGGCTGTCCAGCCAGCAGTCACATGCATAAAGTGGTCACCTGCATGCAAACAGCTTTTTGCTGTATAATTTGAAAAATCCTTTGTCATGGTAAAGGTATAATGCAGGATATCAATTAGCTACCGTCATGTCACTTGTAAGCAAGTTAAAGTAGAAATGCTGGAGATGCCTTAAGGCTTTGTGATACAAAGGGCAATTTTCAGCTCCCCACACCGTGCCTGAGGGAGTCTAAACATGAACTAAATTCCTTTTCACTTGGATTCAACAAGAAAAGCTCAGACTCTTTTTGTTGGTGTTTTGTTTCATCATTATCATTTTGGCCACGTTTCAAAACGTGATGCTTTGCAATATTGGTTGGAGATGGACTTCCATAATTTACAGCCCGTGGATTCAGCCTCTGGCTTTTTCTGCTGCTTTCGTAGGCAGGGCTAAGTGCTTCCAGAGAGTGAATGTGTTTGAATATAGAGTTTTCAAGGCTTTCCAGGAACCTCTAAATCTCCATCTTTAAAACCATCCCACAAGTAAAACCCAGAGCACACAAGTAAGAGAGAAAAAGGGACTCTAATTGTAGATAATTATTGTCATGTCTTAACAGTCTGTCTTTTTAGTAAAGTGTTTAAACCCATGTAGCAATTTGCTCTGCTTTGGTGGTGAAATTTAGCACTGAAAAAGAGCCACAAGGAGTCATGAAACTTTACTGCAAAAGCCATAAAATGCTGCAGCAGGAATCTTTAATTATCTATAGTCAGACAGGTTCCCCATGCAAAGAAGCTTAAAGCATGTGCACAAACACACACACACATAAACGCACGCCAATCCTATCCTGGAATGACAAGAGCAGGGTCCTGCAAATGCTGAGATATACAACTGCAACTCAGCAGACAGGTCTAAACTTAGGAAATCAGCATTTGGAAACCTTGATTTTCTCCCTTTCTTGTCCAGACTCGGCCTTACTATCAATAGCATCCCTTAGATTTTTGTTTTCTTATGCTCACTGATACTGAACGTTCAGGAAGGCTGAACTGGCCCAGACTGACCCAACTTGAAAGCACTTTACATGTAAGGATTTTCTCCCCTAAGGCTCACCTCTTCAACAGCCTTCTTCCTTCCCATAGGGGTTACATCTTCCTCCCATGCCCGAGTCCTGGGTCTTTGGCCCTGTGAGCGGGTCTGTGGACGCCAGCCGGCAGGCAGCTGTCCCCACCAGCGCATTACGCTGGCTGCTGCACGCCTGCTGCTCACCCAAGCCTGCTCGGGCCACAGAGCACTGCCCTGAGTGTTTCACCCTGCTGGCACCAGCCCCAGCACCAGTAAAGCTCCAGGCTCAGACTCAGCTCCAAAACACCTCAACTAGAGGAACTGAAGGAGACACACTCCTTGGCAGAGGTCCATCCCATCTTGGCAGAGCGCTGCAAGCAGTGATAGAGTGCAGCTCTCAGGTCTAACTGGATGTCATATGGGATGGGGACTCTCTTAGGCACCCAACCCTATTCCCACAGGGAACAGGAAAGAAAACAGCCTCAGGAAGGTCTCTGTGGTCTCCACGCAAAGCCTCTTCTCAGAGCCCCTCCCGTTCTGCTGTCCCTAGGGAAGGCCTCCTTACAGGTCTGGCAGCTCTGAAACATTGTAAGGGGCAGGAACCAGTAAATAACATCTGTAGGAGACAAGGGTAAAAGGCATTTGTGCACATTACATGAGAATGCAAACAGGGCCTGGCTGTACTGGGTAAACCTCAATAGAGCCTGGGGTCTCGCTTTGCTGTTAGCTCACAGCGAGCGGGACCTGGGGCTAGCACCAAAGCTGCATCTCTGAAATCATCCAGTCACCTTTCCTATTGAGAATTATTTTGGAGTAATTCCCATGTACACCCAAACTAAACTGGGGAAAAGATGCTAACAACCAAAGCAGGAGAGCAGAAAGCAGGTGCGTAACACTCCTGATCTAAGGACCCTGCTGTTACTTTTTTCACAACACCATTATCTAGTTTTATGAGCTGGTAACCAGGGAACACAGAAATTACACAAGTTGCCCAAGGTGATACAGTGAACCAGCAGCACACCAGAGAATACAACATAGGTCTTGCAAGTCCTAATCTGCCACCCTGGCTGCCTCCCTGTCATACCTGTTTTGTTCCCAGGATACAAATATGGCTTTGGTAAAACAGAGTTCAGCCGGAATGCATTTCCTGATCACATACAGGAGTACGTATTATAAAAGCACCCTTATCGTTGCCTTTCCATGGAGTAGCACTGGGCCATTACACCTGAAATTTCTGAGGAATTAAAAAATAATATATAATTGGTGCTAGTGATGACTGTACAAACTATGCCCTAACACTTCAGTGCCCTTCTCAGGACGGCACTGCCTACCCATGGGAGAGGAGACTAGAGCCAGAGCCAGAAATATGGCTGAGATGCTGATTGTTTCTTACAGGGGAAAGGCTAATGGAGTGAGCAAAGAAATCAGAGAAAACACAGTTGCACAGATGCTTGCGGGCAGAGGGGGAGGATGGGCCTGCCACAAAAAGAAAATAACAAATGAAACCCTCCTCTCCGTTGCTCAGCAAGAGCAGGGGAGGATGTGCGGCCAAGTCAGTTGAGGTTGAGGTTAGGAGTCAAGGGTGCCTGCAATTTAGCCCTGGTTCTGGCTCTCGCTTAGTTGTAAGCACTGGGCAAGGCAGTAAAGTTCTCTGCCTTCATTTCTCCATCTGTAAAATGGTGTCTGGAATAATACTTACACCACAGGGTGGATTAAAGAGCAGCTGCAGAAAGCTTTGAAATGTACAGCCGTAGATCAGGGCTAAACAGCTCTGTTTCTGCCATAAGCAGTCACTTTGGGGCAATATATGCTGACATGATGCTATAGGACCAATGTTAAATGCTAGAAAGATGGGAATGTTTATTAAATGGATAGGTTAGCTTCAGGGGAAAGGCTTATGTGCTTCATGATGTAAACACATGATTTTTCAATAGGTACCAGAGTGCAAGAGGCAATTTTTTTTTTCTTTTAATTTTGTACACACAATACTGGGCTGTCTGTGAAATGTACAGGTACCCAGGCAGAGCCCAAAATTTAACCTAAGGCTAACACTGAAGGATATGAACTAGCTTTATCTTTCAAAAGCTGTCAGTGTAGGTCTGCTGCTTCATGTATGACATCCAGGGTGGAAGCACCTACACATACAAATAATGCACTTAAGAGCATTGAAAGACAAGATCTTAATCTAAAGAAAAAAATGATGTCTCTCCAATGTGTCAGAACTTCAAAAGTAATTGTGAGATCTGACAGGGCTGCTGGTGATTCTCTTAAAGACTCTTTATAGCTCCTCTTACAGGGGCCTTGGGCTGATTCATGGTGATCGTGTCTGACAGCTAGCATTTCTGTTAATAATAATCATAAATAAAGTGGACAAGGTTGCCTGACCTGAAATGAGCATATCTATAGTGCCATATCCATTACAGCACAGTGGATCTGTGACCGCAAATCAGGAAAGGTCCAATGCTCTTGACACTATGTATTAAAATAATATCTGTCTTTTAAGAGCTCAGAACCTTTGTCTGCTATCTTTTTCATTAAAAAGTGTTCCTTAAGAGAGAACATTCACACAGACCTACAGAATGGAGATATTACAGAGGATGAAAGATTGCAAACCTTTGCATTCTTTTTGTTTATTACGGAATAAAAATATATTTGTGAACAGCTCTATTCTCCCTTATATCTCAGCTCCTCCTTCATGTTCTCCTGCATTAAAGTCATAATCCTGGGTTTATGCCATCGTAAATCTGCTGACAAGTGAAAAATTATACTATTATCAAACACATCAAAACAGAATTATGATTTCACTGCTGCAGGACCAAATGCAAACAGGAACTGCGTTATAAGAAAGTGAAGCATTATTAATATCTGGGCAGTGGTTTGCTGTTAGAGATATGGAAGGTAGTAAAGATTTATTTTTTTTAATTTGCATAAAACCCCTGGTTGTACCTATACACAAATACAAGTATAACTCATTCAAAACAATAGAGGGATTACTTGCAGATATAGGGAATCACTCTCAAAAGTATCAGAAATAACACACTTAGAATCTCTCCATGTCAGGTGACAGGCCAAATTAAGAGAGAAGCTTTGCAAAGTACTTTGAGGGAGGTCAATGTGCCAGGCTATGCTGAGCCCACCAGGGCAGGCAACTTCCAGGGACACAGGGCCCTCCACTGAAAACCCTCCACCCCAGAGATTCAGGTCCAGCAACGGGTAGATACCTGCAATGTTACTCACCAGGGAGAGAAGAACTAAATGACACAAGAAATTAGAATAAAGAGATTAATCTGTCAGCCAGCAAAAAAACTGTATTTGGTGAAAAACACAGATCAGATGTTACACAGCAGTAAAAAAGCAGCAAAGCTTAGATTCTCCATGTTTCCCACTAAGAAAAGGTTCCTGTTCACCCCTTCACTCACTGCCTTTGCATATCTGCACAGCACGACAAACCAGCGTCACTGCTCTGCCAGGTAGGCCAAGGGTGGCTAGACCATGGAAAAGCCTCTTCTCTTCAGGTGTGTCTTCCAGACTGCTACAAAAGCAACCTGAAACCTGAGTCTCAAACACTTCTCTCTTCTTAACTTCCTTTTCACAGCCACTGACACGATGTTCAGTCCTACACGGGGGTTATTGAAAGCCAAAGTTGTAAGCCAAAATATAACCCCGATATAAAGTACAACACGCAGATCTGAAGCTCTTCTGTAATTACAACACAAAGACAATGTTTTCCTCACTTGTATCTCTAGCCTTGTCCAGCCTCCAATGCATTATCCAAGCAGAGAGAAGTGAAATGAAACAACTAGTTTTATGAGCATCAGAGTAAACAGATCCTGGTCTCCTACAGATTTAGGTTTGGGATGAACTCTGGAGTATAAAGAATCCACAGGGCCTGCCTGAAGCTCTTCTCAGAGTATTTTTTTAAAGTATCTCCCCCAGGGAAGGGGGTCTGTGTTCTGTAGTGTCTAATAAGGATAAATCTACATTGCAATTTTCTCTCTGTTCCCTCATCTGCACAGCCGCCTGTTTTCACAGAACTTGATAATTTTTTCCATCTAGGTGTCCTGTGGAAAAAGTCCATATCATATGGGCAGCTTCTCCACAAGATACAATCCAGCTGACAGTATACACCCAGAAACACAACCTCTGTGGACAGCTTTGTTTTCCTTTTCCACAACATACAAATCATCCTTATTTTTCTTGCAAGCTACCATTAAAAAGTTTATATTTGAAAGGAGCTATTAAAGGAACAGCTCCTCAGAAAGAGGAAAATCAATTTCTTCCCTTCTGAAGGGATAGGAAGGAGGTTTTCTCATAGGCTGCAAAGTTAACTTCAAAAAGATTATTTCATCACTTGGTCTGTGCTTGCACTGTGTAGAGTGATCACTTTCAGATGCATCCTCTGAACAGGTACAATCAGCCATGCACTTATGGATATGGTTTTAATAGCTGTATCTATTGTATTCACATCTGTTCTGCACATGTTCTTCCTGCTACCACAGTCAAGAGCATAAAGAAAGGGAGAGATATGCATTACTCAGTTAGTTCACTGCAAATGAATCCCAGGGGTGAGTACCCCAGCAAGTGGGAATGGCCAGTGAATTAACAACTCTATGAGAATAACACATTTTGGACAGCCAGCGCTAATGTGGGATAAGTAGCCACTGATATTTCACATGCCTGTGCACCAGTTCCAATGCCAATGTGCATTTTTTTCAAAAGTAGGTTAGGCAGGACTTGCCCTTCAGGTTGGGAAAACAGCACCCAGGAAAAAGGTGAGGTGACCAGCTGATGGATGGTCCTCATCCCTGTCCTGCAATTTTCTGAAACTCATTCTGGTGGGAATATGTACCAGTTGCAACTGCACAGACTCTTGGTATGACCCAGGAGGCCCTTGCCATCTAATTAAAAAGTCCTGATGTAGTGTGAAAGATACTGGGGATTATATCTGAACAAAGATGAAGTCTTTCTGATCCTTTCTATGATCACTAAAAAGGTTTCAGATTTGCAAGTGCTTCAGTGCAGTAGTTCCCATATATTGTTATTAATATAATTTATTATTTGTTATCAATAAATTACTGTGAAAAGAAGGACTCGTAACTCAAACGTTAAAAAACAAGAGTCTCAGAGGCAGGATAACACCTTTCAAGGGGCATGGGCACAGCTTTGTTCCATCTTCTAGGTGGGAAGAAGGAACTCAGCAGCGGTTTCAGCTGCAGGGCCTCTTGCATCTTTGGGCATCCAGAGCACACAGGAGCAAAAGTGGGCTCACAACAGATACTGCTATTCAGCAAGACTCTGGTCTTGTGGCGGTGAAACACGTGCATACCAAGAGGGGAATCTGTGCTCAAAGTGCTTAAGAATAACAGTTACATTTCAGTGCCTCACAAAGGCATCTTTGTGCAATGAAATCAGAAGAATATTTGTATAAATAAATACTTGAATGTGGTTGCCATTGGCAATACTAACCAGTTTTAGGGATAAATGTTCTTCTGTTCATGTGAAGTAAACAGGATTTGTGTATGTTGCAAAATGAAGAAACTGGGAGCCTATGACACTTACCCTGGCCTCGCTTCTCTGCTAAGTGGTATAGCTGGCACTGAATTAGCTCCCCTTTAGGGCTAGCCTCCCCACCATGTACTAGTTATCTGCTTTGGTCTGTGTCCCTCTTTCACACCACCACAAGCTTACCTGCATTTGATCGTTTCTTTGGATTTTTGAAACTTCGGCACCTGCTGCTCACGGAGCTGCTGTTCTCGCTCATGGAGTCTTGTGCTGAAGAGGCGCTCCCTGTCGCCTCACTGTCCCTCATCATGCTCTCGTAGCCGCTGCTGCCCCCGCTGTGGTAGAAGAGGGCTGTTTTCCCCATGGCAGGGGGCAGCTCCCCACTCAGGACACTGCTGTTGTCGCTCCCATGACCACTGCTGCAGCGGTGAGGTTTTCGAGGAGGGGTGATCTTGCTGTAAGGTGAAGGCAGCATGTGAACGGCTGGCTTCTCATCTCCAGGAAGGCCCCCGTGCTCGTCTGCCTCTGAGCTTCCCCGCGGCTGTAAGCCTCTGGCACCGGCGCTGCCTTGGAGCAGCTCCGAAATCCTCCCGTTGACAGCCCGAAGGGGCAATTTGGAAGCAAGGCTGGAGCCCCGGTTTCTGCTGAGGGACTGTGTTGACCAGGACATGTTCTTCCCACTCGGAGGCAAACTGGAGCTCTGCCCTACAGACTGAGGCAGAGACTTGGTCGAGAAGCTGAGCGTTTTGGTGGCAGAGGCAGACAGGCTGCGGGCCTTGGGACTCGCCAGCAGGAGCTTGCTGACTGCAGAGATCTTCGACTGGCTGGCTTTTGGGGAGGCACCTGCGGACTGGGAGAGGCCCGAGTTGGTGGGTGAGGACATGACACTGCGGCTGAGGCTCCTTCCAGCCCTAGGCATGGTGGTGTCTTTGCCAGGGCTCATTTTGGAGCTCACAGAGGACAGGCTTTCCGCTCTTTCCAGTGACAAACACTCATAGTGGCTTCCTGTGGACCTCCCGAGGGAGTTGGTCCTGCTGGCGAGCTGCTCCAATTTGGCACTGAAGAGCTTGCTGCTGCTGTTGTTGCCACTGGTGTCAATGCCAGGGCCCTTCTGTTTGGCATTCAGCTCCTCGGGGAAGCTGGCGAGGAAGGACCCTGGCTGGCTGGACGGACTGCTCGTGGTGCTGCTGGCTGCGCTGTGCTGGGGGCTGGCTCTGTTCTTCTGATCCAAGCTTGACTTTCTCACCGGTGGCAGAGGAGGAGTCCCTTTGGGACGAGTGAGGACACAGTGTTTGGGAGAGGCCATTTTCTTGTCAAGGCTAGCCTTAGAAAACTGGGGGAGGGCAGGAGAGCTGACTCCGCTGGTGTCAGTGGCAGTAGGATGGAGGTGACTGTCAGGCTCCTCTGGCTTGCTTGCTTTCAGGAGCCCTCGAGGGAGGCTGCCAGTCTTCAAGCCGTCACTGGAATGAACAGGGCTCTGGGTTGCAAAGCTGGACGCTGCTACCTCACACCCATCCACAATCCTCTTTGGACTGTCAGATCCTGGGGAGACAGAGGCATCCCCACTGCTGCTGCTAAACCTGTCCGCTGAGGACTGTTTTGTGCTGTGCTCAGGCTTGGCTGAAACTGTGGCTGTGTCAGGCCTTGGCCCATCACTGCCCCCAGAGCTGTCCTTTTTTACATCTTCTTCTCTCTTCAGCCAAGGATCTTCAAATTTGATATCCTTCTTAGCACTGGATTCTTTCCCGTCATGGGGATGAGCAACCTTTAGGTCTGCAGTTACTGCCGGTACAGCGTCATCAGTGTCTTGTGCTTTGAAGGGATTAACGGCAATACATGGATACACGGTAATGTTTGTCTTCATTGGGATGTAGCCTTCACAGCTGCTGAGGCTTGTGGTGTTTTTGATTGTGACAGTAGTTTTCCCTAGAGCTGATATTTTACAGCCTTTGATGGGTGGCACTTTGCCAAAAGCTTCCTCCCCCATTTCAGACAGTATAAGCATGTTGTCAGTCACTGGCTTCTGTTTGTCACTTACACAAATCATGCTGGCACTTTGTATGGTGCTCGCAAACTCGGAGACAGGGGGTTCTGCCATTGCTTCCCCGTGCCCATAGCATGCCTGGGCTATGAAGCTGTGACATGACTGTTCACCATCACTCCCTGTGCTCATTTCACTCAACCATGAGCTGATGGATGAGCGCCTGCTGCCATCATCTTGGGATTTGTCATCCAGGCCCAACTTTGGAAGTGGAAGGAACTGTGTGATGCTGACTTCAGACAGAGGAGCTGCACTGGAGTAACATTCAAGATCTTCAGATATGCTGCTGATAATACTGACTGGCCTAGACCCAGAGGCCAAAGCCTGCACAGAGCAGTCACTGTTAAAACTGATGATACTGGTTGGGCGCCCATTGTCAAGGACCCCACTAATGGTCAGCTCTTCTACAAGGGTGAACACCAGCTCGTCCTCTCCATTCAGCTCTAACGGCTGCTGCACAGTCACCATGGTGGTGCTCAGAATCTCCTTCTTGGATTCTGGAGAAATGCTTTGTTGCCGATCTTCATCGAGAATGGTCTCTTCAAAATCCCCATTGCTGGAGGACACCAACTTCTTCATGATCTGAGGGCTCATGCCTACAGGTGGGGTCCGGATTTCTGGCTGCAAAGAAGATTCACTCAACGTCATCCCAGCATCCTTACTCAGGGGAGCTGGTGGGGGAGTGGAGCTGGGCAGGACTCCTTTCTGTGTATAGACCTTGCACCTCTGGGAAGGAGAAGTTGGTGGCTTGTACTCAGATGTCTTCGAGAGGCTCGCAATGCCAAGCCGGGGCGAACCCATTGGCCGAGGTTTGCCTTCCACAAATCCACAGGTGTTGAGACCTTCTCTGCTGCTCTGCAAGCTGGTGCTGTGTGCTAACTGACAAGAGCTAAGCTCTCTACTAGAGCTGCCTGTTACACTCCTGGGAGAAGAAGGAGTTGAAATATTAGTAAGAGCTCCAGAAGGAACAGGGGAGTGATTCCTCTTAGTTTTGCTGGGTGTTGCATTTATATTTTCCTTGGCTTCTCTATCAGGATGCTGACATTCTGGCATCGTATCTTCCTTATCTGACTCTGGTAAGTGGCTAAGCTCTGCCAGCTGGCTTGAGACAGAGCACTTAGACATCTGGTCCGAACTAAATTGAGCAGGCATCTCTTCAAAGGGAAATTTGTCGGTCTCTTCACTGCCATCTATGCAATCCAGCCTCTCCTGGAGCTCTGCAAAGGTGTTGCACTTCAGGCAGTCTCTTTCAGATGTGCTGGGCCCTGATTCACTAACTTCCTCCAACCTGCCCTCATTTTTGGTCTTTTGCAGAGCAGGAACTATGGGAACAAAGTCAGGGGGTCCCTCGTTATCTGTCAGTTCCTTATCAGAAAGGGCAGTGCCATTGGGGCCAACGTAAATCACTGTGTCGCACGACTGCTCACTGCTGGACGAATAATCAGGATCACTTGATAAATGCAAAATAGGGAAGTCTGGGTCAACAGTGTTTCTCGAATGGAAAGGCCTCAGCTGGGTTGGCCTCCGCATCCTGCCCTCCTCACAAGAGCTCTCTCCTCCAGAAGAACTCGATGTGTACTGCAATATGAGAGAGAGACCACGACATTTCAGCATTACAAACAGCTCCTTGCACAAAGTGCATGCACAAAAAACATCACAGTCACATCTCAGCTGGGAAATCTTTAAACTAAGACACAGAGCTCTGAAGCTTCTTATTCACAGTCCTACAGCAAACACACAACAGTGCTCCATGGAGAACCCAATGCCCGAATGCTGTGTTCCACTCAAAATCATGACTTCCAAAAAACCGTACTGAACAAATGGATTAGGATCCCTCCCTTAATTGAGCCTGGCCAAAGAAATCAGATATTTTGCAAAGGCTTTGCTGATATATTTTGTGTTTGTGTGTTTGTGTGTGTGTTTGTGTGAGAGCGAGAGAGAGAGAGAAGAGGAACAAGAAAACTCATTACACAAATAAGGCACAGAAAATAAAGACAATCCCCATTTGGTCACACTACCAGTGTGTGGAATTGTATAATGTGCACACAGAGGTCTCTGGAGACACACTGCTGTGATGGTGTGTGGACTGAATCCCTTCACTTGTCTCTCTTCAATCCATTGACAAAAAAGGTTTTGTCAATCCATAGGCTGTCAATTTAAATGAAACGCATAAAATTCACTCTTTGTGCCCAATTCATACCATAAGCTGTACAGAAGGAACCAGGACTCTGAAGCATGAAAGTGGATACATCCCATCCTCATCCTACTTCTTGGAAAATCTATCACCTGTATTTAGAAGCAGTGGGAATAAATGGGGCATCAATGCTGGCAATGGACACACTGCTTTGCATTTGTTTTGCTCCTGCTCTCTCTGAGAAGCACAGAGAATCTAATTCTTCATTAATCCAAATTTCCTTTAACTGTACAGCAGTTTCATTCCTTATTCTTTCATTAGCACTAAGAGCATAACTGAAAATAAATGCCGTCTGACAGCTATATCATTAAATGAGGCCAGCTTACAAACCTGCTATAGCAGATATGTCTGAACTCACTCCTCTGTATCTGAAGCTGATGCGTTTACCCCCCCTAGTTTCTGCTATGTGCTCTAAGCCACTTGCCTAGGACAGGGTACATACAACCCACGCACTTTGGAATTGATTACTGATTTTGTTACATGCTGCTCTACCCCATCAAGGATCCTTTAGAGACCTTCTTCCTCCCTCTTCCACCATTACAAGAAGGGAGTTATACATTGTCTTACCTTAGTTTTCTTTTTCTTCATCCTGAGGACCCTTGATGCAATCTGGATGGTGGACAGCGTCTCAGCGTAGTTTCCCGCAGCGGCTGAAATGTGAGCTATCATTGTGGTGCGGCAGTTCATATTCCCCAAGGACTCCCGAAGCAACATGGTGAGCTTGCTGTCTCTGCAAAATAAAATGAATTAAGGCTGCATTAGCAAGCAAGGTTTCACTTTGACCATTGTGATGTGACTTGGGTCTCAGCAAGATTTTTTTCTCCTCTTTTTAATGGAATCCTAATTAGTTTCCTTCCTCAGATTTGCACTATGTTGTGTCTGCAGCTGAGCATGCTGAAAGACCCTGGACTACAATTTAAACTTCTTTCCTCTTCCCAATTCCCCCTTTCTGTCTTCTTCTGGCCTCAGGCCTTCTGCACCCTTACCACTGACAATACAGAGATGCAGACTAGCATTGGAGACTAAGAGTTAAGGAGCCACTGCAGCAAACATCAAACTGCTGCTGTTTTCCAGTGCGCAGTGTGCAAGCAAACTCTGGCCCAGCTCTGGAGGACAACAGTGTAGTGGATTAGATTAGAGGACCCAAATTTGTTCTTGCCTTCTAGGGCACTGGGTAACTCAATAATAATAATAGTTAAATCACTGAAATTAATTTTGGATGATGCTGGTGAAATACAAAACAATCAAGCCTTAAGAATTCGCACAATTGTTCTGTCATATTAGATCTTTTCTTCCACTGAGGTGGAAATCAAATTTTCTGTTCTTACCATTTACTCTATTGTTCAGCATAGGATAGCTTTTGAAATGCTGATGCCTTATTGTGGGGCTGTCTGAGACCGGACTAAGAATATGAATTTTAACAGCATAATGATGCATATATAACACTTCTGTGGTGGTCGTCTAATCCTCTAGTCAGAAATGCACGACATAATTTTTAAAGAGTTTTAGCTACAAGGTGTAGGGGTCAACTGGATGGTTAGTTGGGAAATGTCATCCTCTTGAAGAGAGCCTCTCCTACACTAAAGGTTGTGGATGATAGTTACATATGGCTGAAAGCAAAGACAGACAGCAACAGCGTGATATTTACCTATTGCTAAAGGAATTGCTTTCACTGTTGTAATGATAGCAATATCTTCAGTGGCTGGGGATCAGATTTTTGGGGCTCATTGTTCGATATCTGCTAATGACCTATGGTGCATGCGTGCCCTTGGTCATCCACTTAACATTTCCAGCTCACGGGAGTTCTGCATAAAGCTGCAACTGCTGGGAACTGAAGCTATGCCTACTGGATGGGACTGACAGACAAACATCAAAATTCTCAAACGTCTCTTTCTGATTGAGTAAACAGCATTTGGGATGCATATTGTGATGCATCTAGCAATAAGTCTGGGGAGCTCATAAATTGTGCTTCTCCTGACATTTCCAGTACTTACAATTTCAGCTAGGCTAGAAATACTGGAAGTAAAACATTTTTTGTTTCAGAATTTCTGCTTCCACCTGCTCCCGACACATAGAAGACAGTCTGGTGTCTCTGAGAAGCGAATAAACATCCATAAAAGCTATACTGAGACAGCCTCACTCATTTCACTTGTGATCTAAGGCTGCTTTGAATCCACAGATCCAGAGTTAATAGGCTGCTGTATCTCAGGTTAGTGGCCCTCCTTTCCATCAAGGAATAATTAAGATGTCAAATTTTGTACATCAGTTACTGCCACTTGGAAATTTTTAACATCTGCACGGAAATCAATAGCAAGCCTTTCATTTGCTGGTGCTTCTATCATAGCAAAACATGAGACGATAGGGGAAAGGGCAAAAGAATACATTCTGAACATGTCGGTCTCCTGAGAATACGTAACCCATGCAGCCAACATCAGCACAGTGCGGCGTGGCTCTCCTAGAGGTATATGTATTGTGAATATAAAATAATCTGTGCCATCTGCCTTGTACTCTAATACACACTTGCAAGAAGAAGGACGATACAGAGGAAATACCTATTCTATAATTCAAATGATCCTCTGACATACATCAGATAGGAACTAAGGGGCAGATTTGTTTAGGGTTGAAGCCTGAAACCTAGCAGCAAAAAAGCCCAGCCAACACTGATTTCTAATTTCAGAGTTTGCTCATTCAGCACAGTCTGCATCTTGACTATCAACTTCACTTTGCACCCAGACAAAATAACTAGCCTCATGTCACTATTGTACACTGTAAAATAAAGAGGAAGAAATTTGCTAAACACAGATTTTTGTCTATTCTGAACATTGTCATAAGACAAGTTCACCTGTTCAAGGTTCACTGATCTCTCACAATAGCACCTACTAACTTCTAAAGGAAAGAAAGAATATCAAAGAGAACATAACAACACAAAAATGTGTGGCTTAATTTTTAATTCACCCTATCCTCATCAAGTAAAATATTGGTAAAATATTTTGGATGTCTCACCAAAATTTGCTTGACAGACAGTGTGAGACACAAAGTAGATGCTTTGTTCTTCTGAATGCTGACATGGCATTTCTGCCTGAAAAAAAGAAAGGCTCTGAATTGTTTCATTAGGTGATTCATGAGCTGGTATCTGCAAAAGCAAAATTTCCTGTGAAAGCAGAAGTTTTACAAAGAGAAGGTCTGCACTTCTGCACTGGAAGAGCTTTGAGAAGGAAGACCTTTGTTGATCTTCTGGCTGTGCAAACTAAACTAAGACACAGGAAATTTTAAAGAAGCTCACAGAAGGGCTGCTGCTCCTGGCTGTATGTTGCTCATTGTATTAAGCAGAGGCTGGCTTGCAGAAGGTCCCAGATTTCTCATAGCAGCATAGTGAAATGCACCAATGTCTTTATAGTAAATGGGAGATCTTCAGGAATGCTAATGGTCCATTTCTATTCTGCTCCAAGAGTAATATAATTATATGCCAGGTGACCCCATTTTATATGCCTGTCTTCATTTTAAATGTATTTCTATCCCATCCACTAATGCTTTTATAGTTTAGGAAATTTACCATAACCCATCATGAATATGGGGATATAATACACAGAGAACAATGAAGGTGGGGTCAGGATACCACACTGCAGACTCCAAAGCCTGTATTTCAGTAGGTCAATTCTGCAGCCTTTTCAGTACTTAAAAGTCAGTTCATTTTTCTAATTGCATTACTTGGTCTAATAAAATACATTACCCTTACTTGTAAACCTTTTCTTGCCTAACTCTTTAGATCATCATGGCTACAGCAAAATACTACTAAATACTATTCATACATCCCACACAGGTAAAACCCCAAAATAAAGTATGCAATGCTCTATCTCTGGAAAAGCCCAGAGGCAGGAGCCCTGGGGGCAGGTAACTAAACTCAGATGTCTCTAGGAAGTATGTCAGCAGGTATGGTACAGAGGATCCGGAAAGGAAGAACTGTGCAGATCGCCAGGCAGAAAGCTCCAGTTCATTTCATGGAGTAGCAGCCCTCCACACAGAGAGGAGCTCTCTCTTCTCCATGCTGCTCCCTTACTTCCTCCGTATTTCCACCCTTTCACATTACAGCAGCTACTGCAGGACTTATAGTGCTATTTTCTGAATCTCTCAATAGCTACCATAAGGAGCCCTAGCAGGTATTAAACCTCCCCAGATGAGAGATGTGGCAGTGCTGCAGTGAGCACAGTGTTCTCTATTTCTTCTCTTCTGAGACTTCACCTTGCAAACTGGGATCAGTGTACATTGGTCCTTTCACTTGCTCAGTAAGAAGGAAAAATGTACATCTTTGTGCTCCTCATATATATCTGTATTTTCCTTCCTCATGAATGATTAATTATACTCAGATTCAAACAATACAGAATCTTACATTGAAGAATGAAGTACTCGAGATCATGATACATTTCCTTGGACATTGCATAAATCCCACTTGCCTACGTGCATTAAGTCAAAGTCTTTAATTTCATGACTGGATCCTATTTTTCCACTAGACCCCTGCCTCAATCACTGCACAGGATAAACAGTGCTCACTGAACAGGAAGTTATTCAGTCTTTCATTTAATCCTTGCCTTTTAATGTGCGGACTTGTGCCTTATCTACTGTTAAGACTATACAAACTCAGCTCTGAATCAGAATGACTGATTTCTTCAAAGCTTTTTTTTTTTCCCTGTGGAGCTCATCAATGCAGTATCTGATGAATGCCTCTGAGGTGAGGTATATAATCCTCTGATAATTCCTGCAGCATTGAAGACTTCACTAAGTATACGTGTTTGGTGTGAAGCACTGATCTTTCAGAGTACTGAGTATTATATAGTGTTTTATATTTAAAGTACAGCTAACTGACTTCTCTTGTGGAGAAAATGGAGCAACTGGTTCTCAGTCTGGGTACCCAGAAAACCAGGAACATACAGTCAATAGCCCATCTAAAATTTTTAGGAATGCATTGGCAGAGCCAGTTCTGAAGGTGGTACCAGCTCTCTTCAGAATACCTCCCTTCTCTTCCACAGCCCTCGGTCCCATTTTCCATGTACCTTTCAATTTCTGCTACAAATGAGGGAAGGAATTTATTGACAATGCCCCATCACTGTACAGTCCTGATTCATGTCTAAAGCAGGTCCTTTATCTGCCTTGAAAAAGATACTCATTGAGGGGGAGGGGAGAGGAATCCTGCAAAGACAACACAATATATAGCCCATGGGGCCAAAGTAAGTTTGCCAGGACAACCTTGATTTTGACATTTCCTGCCCCTGTAGTGACTGATTTCACAATCTGAATGCTCTTATTATATATAATTTATGTAATTTCATGTGGATTTTTGTTTACACTTCAGTGAGACAACAGCAATCCTGGAACCTTCCTATGTATTAAAAAGCCTCAGTTGCTGAACTAGGTGACTAGCTGGCAGCAGCAGCCACCTACCACCTTTTGTATGGACAAGCGGTAGAGAAGGAGGACATGACTCACAATTTACCATGAGGTTTTGCTAGTATTTGTTGCCTGTAGAAAAACAGTGAGACTCAGGAGCATCACAGTCCTTTCCTGTGCTATAGGAGGGCTGTGCTCTCATGTGTTCGCATCCTTTTTGCCATGCTCTTCTGTCATCAGACAATCCTGTTCTCTTCTATCAGTGTCTATCCTGGGCTTTCCTCATCCAACCTTCTTACTCGTTCTCATTCCCGTACCATGATCCTCACCCCCAGCTCCTCACCTAAACAACCCAGCAGAGCTCCACTTCATCCTGCTGTCTAACCAGCTACACCAGACTTTGCCAGTCTCCAGCATCACTGCTAGACACTCT
Source organism: Fregata magnificens (assembly GCA_013389945.1). Taxonomy (NCBI): domain Eukaryota; kingdom Metazoa; phylum Chordata; class Aves; order Suliformes; family Fregatidae; genus Fregata; species Fregata magnificens. Next base: position 71,366 of record WAAD01041317.1, on the reverse strand, counting down.
CCCAATACTAATCTCCTCTTTACTCACCTCTTGCTCCCACTAACATCCTCCACTGTCACTGCCTGACCTCCAAGGCCACTCTCCCCACTTGAGTGCCCCCAAGTGCTCACTGATAACCAGCAGAGGAACCCCATAACCCCACCATAATTTGGCATGGCTGACTGCATCATGCTGCCCAGGTGAGGCGCAGGCCAGGGTGAGGAGGCATAGCATGGGCAGTGCCTTTCTGGATCTTCCTCTGTCGGGTCCTTTAGCTTTATGAGAATCCGTGCGAGCTACGTGTTTGGAGTGAGCTACACAGAAGAGAGGCAAATGGTAATTGCTTTTGTTTAGGGCTGCAAAATAGAATTCATGAATAGAAAATGAAGCAATAAGAAAAAGTGTTATGCTCAGGAAATTTGCAGGAGTTTTCATTGCCCAGAATCTCATTCTCTGTATGGGAGAGGCAAACACAGGACTGTTCCACAAAAGGAGGGAATACTGGAGAGGAACATCCAGCTAAAGTCTTGGAATAATGATTTTTCTGTGGAGTTATTTAACCAGTTATATTACATGCTCTGTTTTGGGGTTTTTTCCCTCCACCTTAATAACAAATATTTTCTTTGTCTTCCCTTTCCTCTCAGCCCACTGCTATAAGGATTTTGGCTATTCAGTGACAACAGCAGCACCATCAGGGATAGAAATAATAACGCTCCACAAGGGATACAATACAGTATTATCACTAAGCTTTAGGACATGCAAGGGTGTGTGTTTGTGCTCTCTATTAATCATACACCTTGGTGTCTTCCTAGGCACTTGGCCAAAAGGAGAAAGTTGTCAACTCCCTCAAGGTGTTATTGTTACAGGATCAGATGATGTATGCCCTGAGGTGCCTTGTAATCTAATTATTTATAGAGGTATGTCAAAGGAAAAATCTCAGTATCTATGGCAGTTATTTTTGATCATGAAGTCTTAACTCCGCTCCCTTGTGCTGATACACTGCTTTATTCATAGTAATAAATGCTTGCATAACAAGGGAACCACATAAATACTCCATTTGGTTTTGGCTCTTCTTGCATGGAAATAACCTCTACAGAGGACAGTTTATAACTTAAAAGGCACAAACCCAATAGCGGATGTTACAGGTGTGTAACAGCTGAGTTCATGAAGAACCAGTATAGTTTGCTTAGCTATGTCTTTCCTTTCTGTTAATAATTTTGATAGAGGGAGAGAGGAAATGGGAGCAATGTGTGTAGGCATAGGCAAAATGAGGCCAGGTGGAGTGATAAAGCCCTCGGGGGTTCAGCCATGTAAGCCTGGCTTTGTTAGCAGAACGAAGCGAGGCAGTTGAAGAAAGATGGGTAACATGTTGGACCTTTAACCTGGGGAATCCTTCACCTGGTGAAATGAGGCGTTGGGGAAATAATGAACTTGTTCCAGGTGGAAGCTGAATAGCCTTTAAAGGGAAAATTAAGCAAAGTGGAAATCTCCACTGCCACTGCAGTTAGTTATCCTGTATAAGGTACACTAGAACAACCCAGAAAGCTGTGCTCACTGCACAGGGGAAGGGGGAGCCAGCTGAAAGGACTACACTGAGGGGATACTGTGCTCAGGTTCACGTACTGGGAAAATCACAATCACATCTGGAAGGGATGTGACACTGCAGCAGTCAAGAGCAGCAGAAAGGTGGTGGTGTAGCCAAGTATGGGATAACAGGGACTTACACGTGAATTCTAGTATTACAAAATGTATATAAAATGTAGGGGGTTCACCCCTATAATTCTTGTCTTTTAAGAGCCTAACTATGCAAATTTCATATTGCAGAACAATCCTTGTGCCTCTAACAACACATAAGCATGTGGCAGATGCACAAAATAGCATCTTTTGTTTCTTTTCAGCAAAGACAGAAAAGAAAATTAATGACAGAAGGACAGACTCCCAACAGTTCCAGCTACTCTGACTCCTTGAAACAGACTGTCCCTCTCACCATAGAAGGGGCTCATTCAAGAGCTGTGGCTTTTGTATAAAAGTTGTTCCCAAAGCTGATTGAACTCAAACAGTCTACAAAACAGCCAAGGAGTATGTTATCCAAAAAAGACATAAAATGCCTCCCTCTTTGGAGGTCCCGCTGACTGATCTTACCAATTCAAGCTTATCCATGGTAGAACTATCTCACAAGAAAGCAGTTGCTATCACACTCCATCTCCACTTTTACCTACGTATTAAAGAGTGCTGACATTGCCAGCCCAGGTCTGAGCTGCACACCACTACACTAGCCCTGGGGAAGTACAGAGAAAGATGGCCCCCCCACCTTCTCATTTCTGCCTTGTGCCACCAGCGGAGCTAAAGCAGTACGGGCTTCATTTAAATAATTCAACCAATGAGAGAAAAAAGTTCCCGCAGTCTTTGCCCCAGCTATGTGAGTTTACATGGTTTGGTTCTGGTGCACTTTGCACTTTGGCAATATCAAACTGAAGACATAAACCCTTATTTACAGGTCAATCTGTTACTCAAATGAGAACTCAGAGATCCAGATGTACCTTAAAGTCACAGCAAGAGCAAGTGTTGTGTTGGGAGGGAGGAGGTGGTTGGGAGGGCAGCTCTGCTGGAGACCAGTGACAATTTCAGAGAGAGGACTGCACCGAAATGGACAAAATGATCCCTCTCCCCTCTGTACTCCACCTCGCAGCACAGAGCCAAACATCATTCACAAGCAACTATTAAAAACACACAAACAAATCTCAAAGATAATAAAAAAAGAAAAGAATCCTAGTGGTCTGTCTCATTGCAGTGCCAGCTCCTAATAAATTCTAGCTGAAAACCAGAAGCTCAATTAATCCAGGGAGCTAATTAGGCTCAGCAACTATATGTCAGAGTTAAAGCCAGATTCTCCAAAACCAGCAACACCACTGGTTAAGAAAACCTGTGCAGTAAACAGACTATGAGGAGAAAAAAATCCTCACAGTTAAAACCAATAATGATCCAGATTTTAAATAATTTAAGGACTCTGCATGTGGCCAGGCTCTGTGCTAGCTTCTACCAAGGTACACTCACAAAGGGAGGGCAAAAGCCTTCCCTCCCCCCATACCCCTCCTTGTTTGGCTCCCTTACTTGGAAGCATTCCGGCAACCACAAGTCTGTCTCAGCTTATCTCTGTGAAGCTATTTGGTTGCTTTATATGAGAAGGCAACAGTCGTATCTGCTCCTGAATAGCAACTGGAGCATCTTAGGAGCCTGCCTGCACCCTGGCAGCACAGCAAGAGTGCTGGGAAGGGAAGGGGTAGAGAGTGGCTGGCCAGCACCTGTGCCTGTAGGGCAGCGATAGGGGAAAACACATAGCAAGAAAGAAGCATGAGGAAACATCCCCTGACAATCCGCTGAGGACATGTTCTGGAAACCACCCTCACACCAGCCCCTCTGGTGGCTAATATTAGCACAAGCACAGCAAAGAGACACCCAGCAAGGGCGTTTCCAACACCCCTCCATCAGCATGAAGAGCAGGATCCACTCCCGTTGCTCAGTGTCTTTGCTTACGGTGCCGCTGTCCCCAGCTCCACCGCCTTCACAGGGCCAAGCAGTAGTTTGCCGGACTGGGCCCTTTGGGACAGACTGCTGTTTTTGAGCATGGCTGATTAAAGCAAGGCTCTCCACTCTGCATTCAAGACGCTAAGCAAAGGGTTTGTTTTTGAGAAGGCTTCTTCAGCTCCCTGCAGCTCAGCTGCTGCCAGTGTCATCAGCTGGGGTCACACGTGCTGAAAAGCCACCATTGGTGACAGCCCCTGCAGAGAGGGCAGGGCAGCGGCCACCTCAACTCCCCTTTCAGCGCAAACAAGCACCTGCCTACAAGACTGGCATGACTCTTGTGTTACGCACACCCCGGGCAGCTAGATGACCATTTTGGCTGCCTCCCTGGCGAATACAGCGTGGCAATTTGGAGTGGGGACAGAAAGGCTGCTCGCTGCCGCACCGAGCACTCCTGCACTGCCCGGCTGGAGGCAGCCTGCTGCTGTGCGTGCAGCGGCACCCGTGAGCCCGAGCAGCAAGCAACAGCGCTTTGCCCTTTGCTTGCAAGGAGTATTATGATTCATGTGTACTGAGAGTGGAATACCAGGGTTATTTCCTCAAACGAAAATTAACTTCAAATGTTTGTAATTGATCCATGAATATTCATGAACTTTTGGGAGGATTTCGTAATTACTTCATTCTGGTTAGGCTCATTTGATCTGCAGTAGCGACAGCAGTAGTTTACATTCCTTCATCAAGATGCCAACAATTTGGCAGCGTGACCTTCCCAGTTTCCTGTGCTGGAGAGCAGCTCTAGTTATCCTAATTGCAATCCCAAATGGAGTGGTACCTGAAAATAAATTGACTGCTGTTCAGTTTTAGAAACCACTCCACTTGGCACTGCTACTAGCGTAAATAGATGACATCTCCAGGAAACTGGGAAGGTCACTCAGCACAATACTTCGCATTTTGATAAGTAAGATTTTATATGCTGACCTCCTAGAGCCTTCAGCCCACAGCATTATAGCAGAGGGCAGTGAAAGTGCATGCACTCCTGTGCAGAAAGGAAAAAAAGAAAAAGAAGGCAGACTTTGGCTGTCATTAATATTACAAAAATGATAAAATTCATCTATGCCAGTCACTAGATGTGTTCCCAAAGAAAGTTAGGCTTAAGAGTTCGTACTGCCTATGCACCTGCACACAAGCTTGCCTCATCATCTCCAGCAATAAACTTCTAGCGTGTTGGCCAATCTGAAGAAACTTTGAGAAAATAATATAAAAGCCTCAAAGATAGTAAGTCTCTGTAAATGCTGTGAGAATTGATGGCTGGGTGGATGGAAAGAAGTCTTATTTGTGCTCCCACAGAAACAAGACTGAAACTCTTTAAACTCCACTCTTGAACACACCAGAGAAAGCACACAGATGAGAGAAATTCCCAACCACAGGGGAACTTTCAGCCAGTATTTATACACTTTTGGATGCCAAAATTAAGAGACAAATTGTTAGAAACATTATTTTCTCGATGATGATGCTCTCAGAACTGTTCATTTAGATCAATAGACCAAAAAATATGTACTCATATGAAAGTGGGTCCTGACTATAAGCTGTCAAAACCCAAAGTAAAGCAGTGAAAATATTAAACTAACAGCATTAAAGCAAAATAAACAGTCAGAAGCCTCTAGTCATGCTTCCATCTCTGGTAATCAATTTATTACCTTTTAAAGTTCCTCTTCGCATACAGCTCCAAACTCTGCCTCACAGAGAAGCACGAAACTGCTAAAAGCTGCTAAAAGAAGTGATCCCTATCCATTGGCAAGGGAGGTGGACTTTGCAGCAGCCAAGTGATCTGCTAACCTAGGATGGGAATCAAGCAGGTGAAGCAAGTTCCAAAATGGGGGAATTTTTTATGTGTCATCTCATATTTATCAGCTGGGGACACACTGGCCTCAGTTGCTCAGTTCCAACCCATCTAGGAATTAAAAAAACCATGACTGTTATTTAGGAATACTGTGTTGGCATGTACAGGTAGTATGTACAGATCCTAGACAATGTGCATGCCCATCTCCTTCAAAAAATCTGGGTAAGTAATAAGGTGGCTAAGTATGGGTTTAGCTGTCTAACTTCACACATTCTTTCTCTTTTGAGAAGAGTAAGAAAGCTAAGCTTCTCCTTTACACGTATCTTCTTTAAAAAGCAAAATGGACTAGAAAGCTGGTTTCACTTCACAGACTCCATTTGCTTTACTATTCAATATACAGTTTCAGGGTCAAAATAAGTTTCTTAGACACCTGCAACGATGTTTGCAGAATCTGACGAACACAGCGTTCTCTCGCTTGCAAGTCCTTGGCCTCTATATTTGTACTGCCAACGGTCAATAGGGGTGGGGTGAGCTTGTCAGGAACTGGAGAGAGACCAAAAACTCCTTTCACATAAGAATGAATGGGCATCAGACAGCAACAACTTTCATCCACAGATGGGCTGAGCTACTCGCACAATGGGCTGATTTAGAGATGTGATGACACAGACTGAGCAACAACAGTGATGATGTTGATCTCGCATGGCAGTTAAAGATCATAGATGAAAAATTCTTCACCTGTGCCTGGTTTCAGTGATGTCCGAAAACAAGCCCCAAAATTGAGACTTTATGAACTGAAGCCCATGGCACTGTGGTCCGAACCCAGCTGTCACTGAAATCTACAGAAAGGCTCCCATAAGCTTCAGCAGGGTCTGAATTGGGCTTTTACAGATTTAGTGACTGGGTACATGAGATAATGAATAAAATAGTCCCTTCTGAAGTCAAATACATGGCACTGAATTTAAACCGTGGAACCACAGGCAGTTTTATGATGACATTTTTGACAGCATAGGGTCAAATCTAGCAGCTGCTGCAGGGCAGCGGGAATTTCGTCATCTATAAACACAGGCACAAGAAAACTAAATGTTCAGTTCTTTTATCCCTCTCACACTCCATCCTACGTTATTCACAGAGGACTCCAAATAAAACCTGAGGGACCCCAGTCTCCATGCAAGTATTGTAAGTAAAAGTGGCCAAATCAATATATAATGATTTTTAATGTGTATATATATATATATTTGCCATTTAAACCATTTGGAGATAGGCTGTATCAAATACATTTATCTTCATCTATGCAGTAATTTTAAATATTAATGATGCACATGCATTTTTCATGTTATCTGAAGTTTCGCTCCCCCTTTAAATGGATTCTTCTATTTATTTTGCCCACTATAATACCATTAATTAGACAAGCTCCTCAACAGGCTCTTATATCTCTGACACTTCAGAGATCTCTTAATAGCCTGTGACAGCAAAGGAAAAGAACTCTTTTGAACTTGCCATTTAGTAATTGATACATAGCTTGCAGTTTTACCTGAGGTAACCAGAGCATGCTTTAGAGTTCGATAGGTATCTATTACGCCCAGAAAATCAACTGTAAATTCAAGTATTTCCATGTTAATAGCTGCCTCTCCACAAGGTTGGTAGTCAGAACAGAGTTGTGAGTGCCAGAAAGCAATATACAAATACTAATGTTTGTATGTTTTAAATGTTTTAAATGATAAAAAGATATCTATTAAAGAGTTAGCTGTTCAAAATCCCAGAAGCACTAAAATAAAATTTCAAAGACAAGCTGAGCCAGTCTTTCATAAAAAGCTCCTTTCAACCTTCAACCATCTTCAGAAAGCCTCAAACTGGACTCATTTACAATGTGCCTGGAAGGTCCCCCTTATGTTTACAAAGCCACTGCTGAAGCTCAGGAATTCCTGCAGCTGAAAATAGTTGAGGCTGCAAGAATATTTTGGCAAAGTACTCATTCCAGTCTTTCACTCCTTGGCATCCACTGTTGAATTTAGACAGAGACAGGATAGTAGAAGGACATTTGGCCTGAATCAGTATGGCCATTCTTACGTTCTTAGTCTTAGGTTATAGTGGTTTACAGCAAGGCTCTGCAGCCTCCTCCCTGCATCCCCTCTGCATGCCTGCTGTGATCTCCTAAGGATGCGGAAAAAGTGTTCCTTAGCATCCAGTCAACCCAGCCCTGATCAGTATGTCTGGAGACACAGGAGAGGCCAAGAGGAAAGACAGTCATTCTATTAAGGAGAGTGCATGGACAACAACCACAGGAGAAGGAGGAAAGAGAAATGCATTGTTTGGTCCTGTGAGCCTGATCCCTGTGCAATGTCATCAAAGCAAAGGTGGTGCTTGGGGTGAGAAGAAACTGTGAATTATCAGCTCTTGCCCCTACCCGATACAGAGACTCATATAATCATCCTTAAGCATTTAGAAGACTCATCCTTAAAAACATTAGGGCTTCCTAGCACTGCCCACACCATTCCATTTCAGAGTGGCACACTGGAAGCCACCTACTCCCGTATTTGTCCATGGCACTTTTGTTTCCATTGCTCTCACTCCCCAGAGACAGGAATGCTCCTACCGCATGTACAGACACCACTTACACTCCTTCTCATGCTTGCTCTATTCCCTAACTCTATTTGGGTATGCAAGCCAAATTCATTTAATCTTCTCCCACATGAAAAGCTATCCTGCTCCCCTTGCCAGCCTTTCTTGTACTTGTTTCAGCCTGAATTCTTTCTTCATCTATATGGGTGACCAGAGCTGCATCCAGGAGAGGAATCGCTTAGTCCCTTACATAAGGACATTACTATTTTTCTACTGTCATTCCTAATGCCCCTCAGACTTCATTACCTTCTCACTGTTACATCACCTGTGGACACTGGTGATCATTAACCGGTATGCCTAAACCAGCACACACACCCCACCCCCTTTCTAGCTGATGTGCTCCCAGATTTCAGTAGAAATTGTTAGCAGTCCATCAGGGCAAACTCTAGCATTAGTGTCATTTCTATTTCTCTAGCCCTCGGAGTCCCACAGCTGCTCTCATCTGATATCCTGATCTTCCTTTGTACAGATGATGGCTCTCACTTTGTGTAACCAGCCACTATGATTAGCATGCTCCTGCTTTGTGTGTCAAGGCTGCTGATAATAACACTAAAATCTCTCCCAAAACTGGTCCCTGAAGAAATTCCCTGATGGCCTTCCCTCTACTCTGATACTTCCATTTCAACACTAGCTACTGTTGTCTCATCAGTCTTCACCATCTGATGCATCTTACAGCTCCTTGTCTTCTTCAGCTTAACTAGTAATTTCTCAGGGGACACCAATTCAGTTATTTACTCAGGTCTAGACAGATTACATTTACCACCGTCCTTTCACCTAGAAATTCAGACATCAGGTATCATGTCTGCATAAAACAGCGGGTGAGGGTTGTATCCAGAGGATTGTATCCAAAGGTATCCTCATTTTGGGAGGAGTGTTGAATTTAAATGCACAGGCAGCTGTTCTAGATTTCCCTGTCTTGGGAACAGTCAAGATATTTCAAGGCTCACCCTCCGAGAAGGCAAGTGAGTTTTAACTCAGGCCTTCAGGATCTGTTTCTCTAACGTCTGAATGCTAATACTGAATTTTTGTTGTAGCGGGACTTCCTTAACATTTCAGTGATAACTTTTGCAGTTCTTGCACTAATAAAAATTGATCACTTAATTTAGATGATCTAGCAGTGAACTCATTTAAGCTCCTCCCTTCTCTCTATCCCTCCTCCTCCATACACAGTGATGAGCAAATCATTTAAAGAGGGGTTTGTCTGCTGACTGTATGAATTTTACTCAGCAGGAAAATACATTCATCTAATCGCATTTCAAATGGTGAGGATCTGAATAAATGAAGAAGTTGTTCTATGAATAGAGGAATTAATGAAGACTAGTTTCCTGTGGGTTTGCGTCCTGTGTTCCTCCATTTCCTACACTTCTGCTGTCCTCTCTTCTGCATAGTCCCTATGACCTCACCCTGCCGCATCCCACCTAACTCATCTCCTCCAGCTGCAGCTCCTTCCTCTCTCCCTGTCGGCTTGCGTGTGCTGGCTGGCAGGCATTAGGCTCAGCTGGTTGGCGAGCCAGCATGCAATGGGGCAGGTAACTGCTGGCTTCACACCCTCATGGCCCAGCCTGCTTCTGGCTCCGTTCCTCTCCCAGTCCCAGGAGTCTTGCACAGACCTCAGATATCTGAAGGCTTGTCCCTGTGTTAAATCTGATTGGAAATGGTCAATTAGGTGGCCAATTAAAAAATGTATTTGGATGACTAGCAATGAGATGGTGTGATCATGTATGTTTCAGACTCTCAGGACGTGGCTAAATATCTCTTGGAGCACGCATGTCAGAGCCAGTGCCGCTTGTGGTGCTTGTCAGGCTTCACAGTTTTGAAGCACATTGTGCATAGCAGTCATTCCCACCACCAGTTACTGAGGACAAACAGGACATTTCCCATATTAGCATTATGAGAGTGATTAGAGCCACCTAATTATAGCTGTGCAACGACAAAAATCTCAGCTCACAGATGTCAAGTTAGCCAGGCTTTTAAGACTTTCATATCCTGTGGCTTAGATTATTCCCGCTTTCTGATTTTTCAGATCCATGTTATGATTTTATGTCCAATTAATTCTGTGGGAAAACAGCAGTTCTCAAATGAACACGCAGTAAATAATACAATCAATAACAAATGGGTTGTTATAAGAGTTCAAGTCATTATTGCATTGTTAATATTTTCCAGTAGTTCGGGTTTAGTTATTTTTTTGTGTGATGTATGACATATTAAATACATAGCAAATGGTTTAATGGTCCTGTTCTGTTTTCAAAGCCACTATTGTAACAGTTTCAAAAAAAGTAATAATGACCCAAAAGGGACGAAAGAAGTTTATACTTCCCTCAGTGCAGCAGATTTGCACACAGTGTACCTAAGAGGTGCATTTGACCCAAGTATTTATAATTAACTCTTAACTTGTCATATATAAAGAAGAGCTTTATTTTCATTTCAGTGTTTTCGTTGCAGTGTAATTCCAAGAAACACCAATTAGCTATCAACTGCTGACAACTTGCACTTATCACTGATTAGGGCTAGATATGAACTATAAACCTAGCACATTACCATAGTGCAACAGCTCATTACCAGTCTCGCTTTCCCAGCTAATCTTTTCTACTAATTTTTATTTAGGGACCTTCTGGCTAGCTCATCTGAAAATTATACACTAATGATCTGAGCAGAATTGAGAGCTTTAAACGGTAACACGGGAGAAAAAATAATTGTTTGATCTCTTTATGTTATGATAGATGCCATTTAATCAATTAACACAGTAGAACATACCATTCCATTTCAGACCTCACAAATAGCAAAGAAAACAGAAAAGGGTGAGAGTTTCACACATCTCTAGACCTTCTCCACCATGTAAAAGAGCATCATATATAGCATCAGGGAATGTTCAGGAGCACAGTCACTGAGACAGCAGTCAAGACACTATTCCTCATGGGTCTCCTACAAGCCTACCACAGGGGATTGCCAAGGATGTCACTGCTGCTAGTAGAGGGGACATGTCAGAGACAGGGTCACAGCACTGTGTACTGTGTCCTGTGGAGATGTCAGGCAGCAGGGTGGCCCAACAGGCATCCTGGGGTGCCTGCTGACAGTTAAGCCTCCAGAAGGTTTAACATGGGGAGCTGGGCCCCCGGAATGCCCCAGAATCAGAAATGTGGCTTCCAGTTATGTCTGCCTCCTTCTCCCCCACCTGCTTGAGATTATGAAAGTATTTGAGAAACTGCAGCCAGAATTCAGATTCTGAATAACCATGGACTAAAGATAGTGCAGCAGTGACAATGAGTGCTTCACAGTTATTTGCCAGAACTATATGATAAATAAAAATTACTTCTGAAATATATTGGAGATAAAGAAGGAAAAGAACAGGATGTTTCATAATGTTACCACTTGTTAATGAGTGCAAAGGGTTAAAGATGGTAAGATGTGGGTAGGAACAGGTAAGAAAAGGTATCTGATCCACATCCTGTCAAGCTTGTGTAAATTAAGGGCATCATGGGATATAAAAGTTCAATATTTAATAATTAATACAAACAGATTGAGAGCAATGACAGAAATATTTGAGAAGCAGCACAAGATCACATTTAGGGGCTATGTGATTTCCTGTAATCTAACTGCGCTGGAGTTTATTTTCTGAAGACTACAAGATTCACCCAACGATACCAATATTGTGCACTGTGTTTACTTGTTCCTACTATGAATGAGTCAAAAATAGAGATGGTCAAAATGCACATTAATGCCTCAAAAACCAAATTATGTCTCTAAATCAACCACTCAAACACATCCATTGCTGGTCTATACTTGTGCAATTCAAAACTTGGACAATGGCAGAGGACAGTATGCTGAGCGAGTTCTCAACACTCATCTAGCCCTGACCTTAAGACAATAAGTGCATAGCCTTTGATCTGCAAGAAGCTGGACCTTTTTCCTAAATATGGTGGTAGAGAATTTTTCTTCCTACTATGGGCAAAAGGAGCAAGAATCCCTCAGGACTCTCCTTGGAACCCGCACAGCAAAAGCAGTGAAGACTTGCTGCTCTCTGCCCGTCTTTCTAGACCTCCCAAAAGAATGTTGTCTAATTAAATATGCAAAGGTTTGCAGATTTAACTGCCAGAAATGTTTCAGTATGAACATAATCAGACCGCGGGGCTGGGACATCTTCATTTACTGAGAAACATAATAACAGTTATTAGTGTGAAGCTGAGATTCCTTAAAAGAATCAGGTATTGCTCCACAGAGAAGCACCATTGATGGGTGGCACCTGGCCAATGGAATTAAAGATATGTTTTTAAGGGTTATGCTACCTTTTCCATGGGTGTGATATAATAGCGTTATCTGAGAAAATTCAAAATCTTATCTATTAAACAATGTAAATTCTTCTCTAATCAGATGAGCCAATTTGTAAAGAAAACCTTATTGTGGTATCTGTTTCCAATAGCCAGTTTATTGTCAAATATACGTACTGACTTGCTTGTAATTCTTGGCTTTCGTTGTCTTATCTCTCTCTGAAAAAAGATGTTTGGTAGAAAAGTTTAAGCAAAACTATTAATTTTCTTGGGAGGATGAAAAAATCCATTTCAATTTTCAGAGTAAACCTAATAGATCTCTTTGTGATACCAATAGAGACCAGAGGAGTTCTGCTACAGCGCTGCAGAAGCATGATGTCCCTGCCTGGACAAGCCCTGACCCTGCTGGGAAGACAGGTGACCGCCCCTGGGAGCACGTACAGTAGAGAGACCCAAAGCATCACATTCAGATTCACAGCAGCCAGAGCCTTCCCCCAAACACCACCTTCATCGCCATGGGGCTCGTTGTGCTGAGACGAGCATGAGGGGAGCTGACACGGCGCCTGCAAATGGACACAAAGGACAGTTGTGTAACCTTCTTGACGTTTATGTCTGATACACGCAAAAATGATTCCAGGTGAAGGAGCTCACAAAGGACTGCAATCAAGAGTAGCTCAAAACCAACAAAAGCCACTGATTATAATGCCGTTACACAGCACATAGCCATCCAAAAGGGCAGTAGTCACCTAACAAGAGAAAAGAAAATCTATTACCAGCTGAACAGGCTTATTTCATATCCTCTATGATGCAAAAGATCCTAAAGGTTACCAAAGCACACCCTCACTTTTTCTGTAAAACACACTCCACAGTAAGCAGCCTCAACCCTTGGCTGAAAAAAACATAGGAGCGTTTCACAAATCTCATTGGAGCACAATGTGGTAGGGTGCCAACTGGTTCTCTTTCACAGACATGTATTTTCAGAGTCAAATCTTATTCAGCTTTGGTCCTCCATCAGTCCCTCTTTCACACCAGTATAAACTATTGCAACTACAGCAGTTACCCTCAGTTCCCTTCGACATGAGAAGAACTATCCTCCACCACTCCAGCAAAGTCAGCCCATGAGAGAGATGAGCGGGCTTCGGGAGGCGCATGTTGGCATGGTCTGACTGAGTACAAAGAGCTCCTAGAATACTCTCTCTCCCTTTCTGAAAAAGTGCAGTTATTTCTCTAACACCATACCTTTGGAAACATTGTTTTTGTTATGCAGTACATGCCAACTGGGTAGCAGATCTGGATACTGCATCTAATTCCTGTCCTCTTGCACAGGTGTGTAACTTCAAAGCACATCACATGGAGCCCGTGAAAACTGTTGTTTGCAAGAGAGAGGAAATGCAGTCTAGGAGCACAAAAGATTCTGCTACTCTGTTTATAGCTGGAGGCAGACATGAAAATTGTGTTCAATCCTTAAAAGACTGCTCCAAGGAGATTCGGTTTCCACTTGCACAGAGATGATGAGGTGCTTTTAACAGCTCACCTTATAAGTGGCTCCCCTCGTTTGTTCTCCGGCTGTGTCTGAGTCGAGTAGTGCAGGTGCCTAGTGCAGTCTGAGCTGCCCAAAGGGACTGGCACAGGCGATACAGGAGCTATGTGAGAGCCCTGCCCTCTGGAGCTCCCCCTGAAGACAGGCAGGACACCCGGGAAAGCTGCAGGCTGTGCAAGCTGCCTACAGCGAGGGCAGGAGGATAGAGACTTCAATCACTAAGAGCACCCACTCCTGCAAAGAGCGTAATACATTGTGCATCCTTTTCCGAGCCCAAAAATCCCTTCACGTCTATGACAGCTCCCAACTTTCTCCTTTTGTTCTGTTTATAGAGACTGAAGACTGTATCTCCATAGCTCCCAGGTTTGTAACAGCACCCAAAACAGCTGCCACCATCGTTCTGCTACCCAGCTCTCTGCTCTTCAGAACCAGCCGTACCAAAGGGAGCCAGAAGGGCTGATATTTCTGACAGTATGGATGTACGTTTTGTCATTGATTTTCAAAATGAATAAAGGTTTATTTCTGCCCAAGAGTACAAACTAAGGAATACGGAGAGAAACAATTTAGTAACTCCCCCCACCCCTCAAAAATATCCCATTGGAAAATAATTTTAAATATGGCAGGTAGAACAGTTTTGCTGCTGGGGTAGATGAGACAAAATACAGCTAAAACAGTTAAACCTGCTGTCTGAAATTAATTTTACTGAGTCTTGTCACATATTGCTAGAAAGAATGTCACCTGATGGCATTTGTAAACGAACAACATTTTTAAAATTAAAATAATCTAACAAGTTTGTTCTGCAGCAGGAGAGCTAATTTTAGTATTTCAGAAGATAGTTCTAACCAGCCTGCTTAACTCTAAAAAGTCAATGCATATTTTAAAAAATTCACTTCACATCTGTTCATTGTGTACGGGCCTGGAGGCAACCACCAGCCAGAAAACTTTGATCATCCAGCAGAACCTATCTGGTATCTGAAGAGCACAAGAGGATTGTCTTCATTGCTTTCCTCTCAAACATGTTATGAAAATAAGAACAAAATAAAAGTTTGTATGGAAAAAAAAAATCTTGCAGTTGCAATGCCATTCAAATGCTCTTGAAGCAGTAAGACAAACTGGCTGAAAAATTCTCCATTTACAACCACGCAATTCCCTTCAAAGCTTCTAGGGCTTGTCACTCCATTGAGGGGGTGGTGTTAAATAGAGTCCAAGAAAAGAAAGAATATGAAGAAAAGTTGTTCAACTATTTGCCCAGGAAACGTAAACCAAGTTTTTCTTTATTTTTAAGTTAAGGTCACAAATACTATTTATATACATTGAAGAGGAAAATCAAATAGTCCTGCTTGTGCCACTTCAGTAGTCACAAATCCCTATTTATGCGGCAAGGTCCTGTATAACCTTCTTGAGCTCCAGATTCATGGTCACAGACCCATTTGCAACCAGTCAATAGATGATTGTACATTTCCAGTGTTCACATTCACCAATTCCATCAATCACATCCCTTGCAATCCCAAACAAACTCATCACTAGGTAACACTTAACCACATACTGCCTCTTTCAACAAATAAGCTGTTAATCATCAAATACTGAACATGAACTATGGTATACAATATCCCTTAGCAAGGATTTGAGGATTATCTCATCTAATTAGATATAAGCATGTTTTCTAATCTGTGGGCTTAAGCCAAAGCCCAATAAAAAGATTTCCATTGACTTACACTGAGTTTTGGATCAAGCACTGGAAGAACTTGATTTTGCAATTCAAAGAGAAAGAGACCTTAAAAAAAAAAGTGTAACTAAATGATGAAGGAAGAAAAGTGGTTAACTGAGTTAAATCATCTGGCACAGAAATGGACTGGACATCCCATATCCCTGCTAGGGTACAGTCTCGAGAAAGACATCGTTGCGATTTTCTGGATTTCTTTGACGCCATGCAAGTGTAACAATCCAGCTGACTGCTAGTTTTCAGACTCCTAAAACCAGAGGAGATTCTAGTAGACACACTAGAACATGTTTTATTGTTTATTTGTGTAACTTCCTGCCATGTGCAAACACTTTCCAAAGGAGGATGAAGATAAATTATCAAAATGGAAGTACAGCTATTGAAAATTTCTAAATATTTGGCTCCAGAACTGTGCACTGAAATTGTGTAAGCCTAGCCCCTAACCAGTCTGGAACTGTTTATTATATAAGTGTTAATTAATATTTGTGAGTTACACATTTATTTTGCTTTTAAATCATTCTACCAATGAAGTGTTCACTTCAGCTCTTGGGAAGTTATTCCATTGACTAACAGGAATCACTGTTAGCATGTTTTCAAGTATATATTCCTCTGCCTCATTTCTTAAGGCTAAGAAATCATTCTGACACACTGTCTCACCAGAAACAATTCTCTCCTCCTGTGTGTATTCACATCCTTGAAATACTACAGAGTAGTTGTCATCTCCCCTCTCAGAGACCTCCTTTTCCCTGCAAGCTATGAAGCTTTATTTCTGTCCCGGTGTTCTTCCAGGTGAGTAACCCTTTCATCTCAGACCATTCATAATTCTTCTTGCCTCTCTTTTAAATTCTCTGCAGCCTGTAACCTCTTTGTAGTGATGAGATGCCCAGCTCCGAACAAGGAGCTACATACTGGCACTATACGAAGAAAAGCTATTTTCTTTGGTCGTCTGCAGTGGGATCTCTCTGCTCTATTGCCCTGAGTCACACTGGTTTTGTGCAAAGAAAGAAGGATCAGTAGGGAAACGAAAGTTAATTTCACAGATCATATCCATACGCCACTATTCAAGAAACTGGAGATAACAAAAAATGTGAAGTAAGGCTAATAAATATTACTACATGCTTTTTGATAATTTGCTGCATTGCACAAGAGCTAGCTATTCCAAGAACATGACACTTTAAAAATTGTTCAATTATACATGAAATGAATTATCACCACATTTCCACAGGAGAAAATGTATTAATGTTCAATTGAGCCTGAACCAGTGGTGGAACAGGTGAGAATAAACTGCCGGATACCCCAACTGAAGGTTCAAAATGGCATTTTAATGAATTAAGTACATATTCATTTGAACATGAAATCACCACAACGGCCTATTTGGGTCCCACTCAAGTTATATTTCAGCAATATCTGCACACTACTGGATTGCTTGTTCATTACCAGTCACGTCTGTGCTGGCCCGGGACCAAAGTAGTGTCCTTCCATGATGCAGCTATCTGCTGCTGATAGGAATGGCTATTTAAATGCAATTAGTAATTGCTATTAAATCTGACTATAAACCACAAGCACTTCCCTTCTCATTTCATTTTGCAGTCCATCATTATTTGCTTGTTACAGTATCTGTAAAGCAGTAATTCCCTGAGTGGTTCAAAGATCATTAAAAGAGCTAGCTCATGAGGCCTGATTCTTCCCACTTGAACACTTGTGCAGAATGCAGCCATGTCAGCTGAGGGCTATTGTAAAACCGGTGTAACAGGGGATCAGGCTCAGTGAATGCAACACACTCGCTTACATCCACTACACATGCACGCAGACACCTCTGCTCCAATAATTATCACGTTGCCAGTCTGGCAGGACTGAGTTGAAAACCCAAAGCTGGGGAACGGCAGCTCCACTGAAGCTTTCGTTGAGGATTTTGTGTACTCTCTCTCATTAACTTGATGATGAAACACAGTCCTGTAAGACATGTGCAGATAAAGCTTAAATCTGCACTATCAGCTGTACAAACTGCCCTACAATAAAGTGCATTGTTGATGAACACTACAACAGTAATTGCTGGAGCATGCAAAATCTGTTATCCTCATGCTCTTGAGTTGCAGATTAAATTACTCTAATAAAATGTGAGAAGTTTTCCTACATTCACAGGCTGTGCATCCCTGATTCCATCTATTTTATGTAGATCCCTGGAACAAAGGAGAAAATTGACAGAAATTCAACCTAATAAAACTGTTAGCTACACAAAAACCCCAAAGGTGAAAGTAATTGTCAGATGCTCCAAGTCCTCATTATATCTGTGCTGACAGTGTTTCAGTGCTCACCTCTTGCTGGCAACTACATTGCTCTTCTGTGTTGCCAAAGCACTCTGGCTGGTGTCAAAGAGCATGCACCTAAGGCCAGGTCCTCAGCTGGTGTAATATGGCATTGCTCCAGTGGCTTTATTGTCTGTCAGCCAAGGCTCTGGTCCATACGACCTGGCTGCCAACATCACGGAAAAATTCTTTTGTTCCTGAGCAGCTCACGGTTTTGATAGCTAATTAGGAACTATTTCACATTCAACAAAATCTCTATTGACCACTGTCCTACAATTGGATCATTCAGGGGTATTTCTTAGGCTTATTCCTCTTTTTGAGTGGGCTCGTTTCTTTTTCTCTTTTGCTTCCCAGTTCTTCTCTGTGGATTGTTGTCTCCTCTACACATTATCTCAGTGTCTCTCGGAGCTCTCCCATTCATTTTGAGCCATTTCCCAGTCCTGTGATTGTTTCAGCTGTCACTCGTGTCCTCATTTTCATTCTTTATTTCTCCTTCATCTGCTCTCACATTTCCACAAGTAAAACAGCAAAACAGTTCCTCATCTACTTCTAATATATTAAATACTAAATTAACACAGAAAGATTGGAGATTCCAAAGGCAGCACTAGATTTTTTCTGAGGCTTTCTGTGGTCTTTGTACCATGTTCTCATTGAGGAGAAGCAAAAGCAAGGAACAGAAGACTAGTAAATGCAGCAGTAGAAAGCAATTAAAAAAGAAATTATTTTAGGTTTAGGCACTGATGAAGTAACCAATAAACAGATTGCTCATTAGACATATAGCTCAATTTTGGCATTAAATTCTTAGGCCTGGTAAGCAGACATGGTTGTGTGAATCCCACAAAACTAAGACTTAGCATGAGCTTGTAAATAAGAATAAAATCTCCAGTACTAATACTAGTTATTGTACAAGAATTGTATTGTGAACTGGTTTTTAGCTTTCCTTATCTCTTCCTGAAAAGTTTTCACTGACATTTCTTTTGAGAAAAATAACCTAACTCATGTTATAAATGCAAAGGCGAAGACGTATAAACAAAAGATACCTGGGATCCCAGTTCTCTTCACACATGGTTTTTACACAGATGAAACCACTGCGGATAGACACATCCATTTAATCAAGAAAAGAGTCTGAATTACTGGATCCATCCAAACCTCATTTTCATTTTTACTCCAATAATTAACTAACAATTTAAAAAAAATACCTGATATACAGGATATTCTTTAGGCTCATCTTTTATACCATGATACTATAATACAACTTTCCCTTTTCTCCTCTTCACTTAAAAGCATCCAATTAGGACTATCTATGTGAGTCCTTAACCCTTAAAAAAGTGAAAAAATAAGGTAACAGAGTCCTAGCGACAGTTAAAATGTAAGTAGTGCTTTTTGCCAAGTCTGGATGCCCTTTACAAAGTCCTACTTGATTTTTTTCCTAGCTCAGTTTTATAAATGGGAATAAATAAATAAATATAGAAATAAATTATTTTCTAAAGGTCATGTAGAAAGAAATAATGGATTAGCCCATGGTTTAAGCACCAGATTAGATCTTAAAACACGGTGGCTCTGCCACTAAGCTTCTTGTGCAACCTTGCACCAGTCACTTCATATCATTTCATTTTCTACAGATAGGATAAAAAAACCAATACTAGCCTGTAAGATCTGTGAGGAACTGCAACTACATGACAGAGAAGCAGAAGTGCCAAGAATAAAATTCATGCTTTTGACTCATGCTCATCTATTTTACGGACAAGACTCCCTACTCGGATAAGCATAAGCATGTAGTTCAAAATATAGGATGCCTCCAGAAACACTAGCACATTGGGACAGCACATTAAGTGAGCAGCCTATTAAATAAAACAAGCAACAATTTCTGAAAGAGAAATTCATACAGCCTTGCACTTTTCTAAACAGTTCTCTTACATTCTCATAGTCATTAAAATGTATAAAAATGATTATTTCCAAAACAGCATTACCATGAATTATCACCACCCCTGTTGCCTAGCAACTGGAGTAATTTTTGAATAGTGAGCTATATAAACCAGTATCTGGAGTTTGTGCAAATGGATATTCATTTGAGGGTTTCAAACACAAAAATCAGAGGCAAATAATGCAGCACTAATGTAAAGCCGGAATGCTGTTAAAAAAATAAAATGGCGCTAACAATTACTGCAGCTTAGCAAAACCCTCCTCCTGTAGCAGATCTGAGGCCTGTCAAACTTGGTCAGGGCAGGAGTTGACTCCCTTGCTCTTCCTTGGGCTTGCAAGTGCCCCTTTCCAATTTTTATGAAGATATTTGACATTCCTGTGGAGAAAATAATTCTTGCCCAGTCTTTTGAGGGATTTACTCACAACTCAAGAGCAAAAGAAACAGGTGACATTAAATGGCAATGTATTTAAGTCAAATTAAAAAATTCTATTTTTATATAACATACTGAGCTGGAAGAACTTACTGGTTCATACCATGACAGAACGATGTGCTTAGTAAGGTTCAAAATAGGTCTGGCCATTAATAGTGACAAAGAGATAACCTGCTGAGATATTAGAGAGAGATTATAAGTACATATATGAAAGATACAAACTCCCAGAAATCACGGCCTGGTCACTCATTAGCTGCATGTGGTTGCCCATTTTAGGAATTCTTGCCCGTTCTTCCGACCCGTATGGAATTTAACTCGAATGCAGGACAAGATCCCAAACCGTATCAACCTGTGCTGTTTGATGTCTGAGAATTTCTACATTACTTTCTTACAACTTTAGTAGATGAGTTCCTGCTAAAGCTAGTATCAATCTGTGTTACTATTCCCAAAATGCAGGGGGTGCGAGGGGGTGTTCCCAAGGGAGAAAGATTCCAACTTAATGGCTTCCAAGGCTTAGCCTTATGGGTAAGAAAAAAAAATGCAAAATGTGCTGAACACCAGCATGTGTTTTTCATAGAGACTGCAGGCAGAGAGGCAAATTCATCCCTGGCATAAACACACAGCCCACTGAAGGCAATGCAGTAGCATCTGCTTATACCAGCTATGAATCCGAACAAGATTTTCCCTACAACTACTACCTGCGGAGAAAAAGCTGGATACAGCACTGAAGGGAGTTTAAGAGCCTGCAGCCTCTCAGACTTTAGAGAACTAAATTTCTGCAGTAAGAGAAAATCTGATGTCTGTGAAATTGTGAGTTTCCGGGCTCCCAGGAAGCCACGCAGTGCTGTAGGCTGCCATAAAATACTTAATGACTGTTTAATAGCTCAGATAAAGAAAAGATGCTCCATTTTGTCTGCTGCTCTATGGAAATTTGCTGAGACCACGCACAAAATGCACAGTGCTGTCACATAAGAAAACCCTTCCGTTGTTTTCCTTTGGTCCCACTGAAAAAAGGCAGTTAACAAAATTTTAATTTTATCCTTAACCATGAAAGAGAACACCCCTAAAGAAAGGGAAATTATCTCAGCTAGATAGGCTAGCTATTGGTCTAAACAAGAGGTGCTACTGAACACATATCACATCACTCTGTGGGATGCTCAGCCTCTTCTACAGTGCAGCACACACACAGCCCCCTCTTCTCCACCAAGGAGCAGCACACACCTGTACTGCCAGATCACTGAGCAAATAGTGTTTGCGCTCATCCAGCCACCAATACTCTTATTTCCATTGCTCGTGAATAGACCACATTTGGGAAAAAATGCTTTCTGCACTCTTCTCAGCAAGAAGTGAACAAAATTTGCTCAAAAATATGCCAATATGTTTTTCAAATTACATTTTAAAAGTCCTCCTTAGAAACAGAGACATTGCCTCTGATTTACAGATGACAAACCACTTCTCTATACTTACACTCTATACTAACTGCTCTTATGGGAGCGAATCCAAGAGGACATGCTGGCCTGAAGAGAGCTTTTATCTTCTTTCAGCAGTACAGAAACATTGATGAGCAAGTGTGGTGGCACCTCTGGCTGTGTAAGGTCAGAAGTGCAACAGCTGGGAATCACAACAGAAAGAGATTGGTAGTGCAGCAAGTAGAAGACATGTTTGGTAATGCTTTTGTCCCAGTCAGGCATTGTCAGGAAAGACAGCTGTTGTATTTGGTAACTATTCCTTGTGTTTTTAGTTCTAGCCTAGGGAGCATCATTAACATCATTTTTTCTATTCCTACAGTTGGCCTTCCCTTCAATCCATAAAATCCAACAGGAAGGAAGACACCTTTGATAAGCATAGTTTGAGCTACACTTTGTGAAGTGCAGAGTTCAAGCTATTTTCACACTATGACTAGGTGCATGATCCACAAAACATTTCGTGAACATTTATACGTACAAATTTGGTTGGCCCTGAACTGAATTCCAGTCTGACTGAGCTCCAGGAACAGGAATATTTCCAGAGAGCATGTTTTAAGCCCAGACTGCCAAATCATTTTGGAAAATAAATGTTAGAAGAAAAATAAAATTATAACCAAACTCAATTCATCTTTATGTTCCAAAATGAAGACAAAACCAAAGAAGTAAAGCTTGTCAATACCTTGCAATCTTGAATGAACATGAGAAAATAATCATGTTTGCAGCCTTTAAAATGAAAAAAAGGGTAAAATGTATGGACTGAAATATGCTCTGTGAATGACTTAGTTCATTTTTCATGTTATCCTGTTGTTCCTAACTCCAGATCTCATATACATGTCCTTCATGAATGGTGACATTCATTAGCAGTTCGATTACAGGATGCTACTGTAAGCCGTTCCTGTGATGCTAGTTGCTACTCCCTAGGCTTTAGGCTACAGAAAAGCAATACCGTCCACAAAATGAGAAACTTCTCAATAGGAAGGCTGTATGACTGTCTGGGTTGGGTAATGAATCCAAACTTGCTTTCAGAGCTGCACGCATGACAAATGGGGTGAGACAACGATGAAGACAAACGAGTACAAAACATACGCACTAGCTGAGCAATTCCTTTAATTTCCTAGAAGCTACCTGCAGTAGCAAAGGCCACTTGTCTAGTGTGACTAGAAGGGCCTACTTCTTTTTTGCAAGTGAAAGGCTGACACTGAGATTCAAATCACACAAAAATAAAATGCAAAGTAACCTTGGATCACAGAAAGAATCTCATGACAAACATGCATGCTCATTGTGACATATATTTTCAAGAAACTAAATTCCACACAATGGACAGCAAAATAATTTTCTCTATAGTGCTCCGTTATGGCAACAACATTTGTCTCTGTGGAGCAAATCTGAAAGTGGCTCTCAGATGTTTTGAAACATTAAAGAAATCTTTGAACAGTCCTAGAAAACAAAATCGTAATGTGCTGAACTTCGAGCCTTAAGATCTTTAAGACACCTGGGTCCTATTTCAGCAGGTTGCTTCCTTTGAAACCTGAATGTCAAATACAGTGTAGCTACCAGATGTAAGGTTAGATCAGCTGTCGCTGAACCTTAGGCAGGTTTTGCCGTACCTCAAGAGGGCTGCACTGACCCCAGCAGACTGTCTCCCTACTTACCCCAAGTCTGCCTCAGGCCCAGACAAGCACACTGCTTGCAAGCATTCTCTCATTAGGTGCAACACGGAATACCACTTACTTGTACGGGATGTGTTTGCTTCCATTGACAAGGGCGAGGATGACATTGCCCAGTGCTGACAATGAGAGACACAGGCCAGAGCTTCCCTCCCGGTTTTTGCTGAGCACTTTCACGCAGCTACCCAGGTCAATAAGGTGCAAGCGGCTGCGACCTCCAGACACTGCCATAAGCAAAGAAAGCAAACAGTTAGCATGTGCCTCCAAAAGCAACTTCCCAGGAAAGCAAAAGACTCACCACGACTTGCGAAGAGGAAACAATCCAGAAACCTTTCCTAATTCACGTTAGCAGCAACAAACTCCAGGGGTCCTGTTAACTCACTGTCAGCCTTTATTGCTGTACATTGCTGTCCACTCTGGACTTGCTTAAAAATTGCCAAGGATTTCAGTACTCACCCGCTTCACAGATTTAACTCTGTGGGAGTCACCACTGTGCTTTTTTTTTTTTTTTTTTTTTTTTTAAATATAGCTCGATTAGCCTGTACCTGAGTTGGCTCTCTTTCTGTCTGTCATTACGGATCCTCTGTCCAGAAAACTACAGGCTGGGAATTGCAGCTTGGCGAGCAGTGATCCTGAGGTAGTTTCTCTTCTCTTTCCCATCTTGAATCCCGGGTCTTCAGAAGAACCTGTGGCTTCTGTGGGACATTGAACTTTCCTTTAAGTCTATATACTTCTACATTATCATTTGGGCTAAGAAAAGGTTTGCCATGCCATGGGTAATGGATTGTGGACAAACTGCTCTGTTCTGAAAATAGTTTCTGGCAGTGGATCCCTATTTTTTTTTTCCTGTTTTCTCTGTATCTACACACTGCATTTAAAGTGAAAACACACTACCATTGAAACACCAAGATTAACAGACATTTGCTCTCTTTACAAACCCATGGTTCCTTAGGAACCCAGGATGGGGACTATGTAGACATTACAGAAGTGCTTCTAATTCTCTGTTATCTCAAGACAACTTCCTATCTGGGTTTTTTTGCATCTGATCTTTGACCACTCCTCCCTATTCTCAAGAGTTAGTTTAGAAGCAATCTGTACGAAAAGACAGTTTTATTTCTAGGATCTTAACTCAAAAGTTAAGAACACTATCTGAGGACACAAACATAACTTAAACAGCAGTGGAAATACTTTCACATCTGAGTTTACCTCTATGCAAATAAATTCACAGCCATTTTGGCATAGCACCTGAACTTATGCATCTGGGAAAAAAAAAGTATTAGCGGTGGGGGGAGACCAGTTCACAAGCAAAGATGGCAATGGGAGGAACTACAGGATGGGGACCTTAGAAAAGAAGTTTCCTGACACATTTCATTGCTTTGGAAATGTCTTATCAACCACAAGCATATTTTTTCAATGCCTGCATTCAGTAGCTGTGGTACCATGCCATGGTATACAGGCATGTAGCTGCCATAGGAGGTAGAAGGAAATAAGATTGCATAGATACGTGAAGACACCTGTAAAACTCCTATATATTGACAAAGAGGTGATACTTTATCATATCATTTTGCAGATTTGCTCATAGAAAGAAAGTCTACTATGAAAAATGTATATAAAAATGTAACTATTAACTGTAACTTAAAACATGTTAACCTACACCGAAAAGATAAGGAAAGAGATATTTCGTTTTGCAAGCACTGCAAAACAACGGGCTCACTGCTTATTGTGACTACCCAGTGTCTTGACACAAAACTTTCTATAAAAATATAAAGCCTTTCTATAGAATGTGTCATATATAATTCTATAATCCTGTTTCAGTTGTAGGTGATAGCTAATTAAAATTAACAATAAAACTACGAGTAGATCTTTATGATAAAAGAAAAAAGAAACATGAATAAAGAGAAAGAAGAAGAGAAGATAAGAAAATAAAAGCAAAGCAAAGCAGAGAGAAAAAAGAAGGAAGAAAGAAGAAAGAGAGAAGAGGAAAGAAGAGAGAAGACTTTTTCTGTGAAAGTGGTTTATGCTATGGAATTTGAGAATAATATTCCAAAAATATAGCCAGCATCTCTGTCAACAATTATTAAAATACATGTGCTGGTTTTAGCTGCGATAGAGTTAATTTCCTTCATAGTAGCTAGTATGGGGCTATGTTTTGGATTTGTGATGAAAACAGTGTTGATGACACAGGGGTGTTTTCATTACTGCTGAGCAGTGCTTACACAGAGTCAAGGCCTTTTCTCCTTCTCACACCACCCCACCAGTGAGTAGGCTGGAGGTGCTCAAGAAGTTAGGAGGGAACACAGCAAGGACAGCTGACCCCAACTGACCAAAGGGATATTCCAGACCATATGACATCATGCTCAGCATATAAAGCTGGGGGGAGAAAAAGGAAGGGGGGACATTCGGAGTGATGGCATTTGTCTTCCAAGTAACCATTACATGTGATGGAGCCCTGCTTTCCTGGAGATGGCTGAACACCTGCCTGCCGATGGGAGGTGGTGAATGAATACCTTGTTTGGTTTTGCTTGCGTGCACAGCTTTTGCTTTACTTATTAAACTGTCTTTATCTCAACCCACAAGTTTTCTGACTTTTACTCTTCTGATTCTCTCCCCCCTCCCACCGGTGGGGGGTGAGTGGCTGTGTAGTGCTTAGTTGCTGGCTGGGGTTAAACCATGACAATACAGTAACTTCTGCTTCTTTTAAGTCCTGTTAGTGCTTCA
Organism: Fregata magnificens; assembly: GCA_013389945.1. Taxonomy (NCBI): domain Eukaryota; kingdom Metazoa; phylum Chordata; class Aves; order Suliformes; family Fregatidae; genus Fregata; species Fregata magnificens. The sequence continues at coordinate 45,370 of WAAD01041317.1, read as the reverse complement.
GCTACATCAGGTATTAGGCAACACAGTAATTCCATGTATTAAATTATACTGTGATATTGGTTAAGTCATGCTGAGTATCACGAAACAGAAGTGAAGAATAAATGTCTCATTAAAACTGATGTTGGTGGCTAGACATTCAAAATGCTGTAACAGCCCCCAGATTAAACAACAACCCATTAAACATGTCATGGAAGGTTCACCACTGTGTTCTCAGTGGCGGGAAGTGGTAGGATAGTTCTCATGGGGAAGTATCCACATGTACTACAAGCTCCTGCACTCATTGCAGAAAGTCAGGCTTCCCTGGGGAACCGTCCAGACAGCAGCACCTTCACCTCCTCTGAACTGCACATGGAGGACCTTTGCCTCCCCTCTAACAGTCCTTAAAACTTAGACGTAAGAGTCCCTGAGTCCTCTAAGACTGCTACTCCCAGAAGGCTGAAATTACCTTTTCTGAGTATCCCCCAATGATTTACTTAGAAAAACAAAGAAATGTGTTTAGTTGCTACTGAAAATGACTGCAGGTGACTTTACTGAATTATATATAATAAATATTTCTGTTGCTAAGATTACCAGACTTTGAGGAAACAAATGAAAATGAAAGAAATCACTACCCTTCAAAATCTTACTCATATTGTTTCCACACATATTTCTGTTGCACAGGCTGAGGAAATCCAGAATAAGAGAAATTACCAGATCTTTCCTTCTTATTTAATTTACAAGTCAAAGTAAGACATTTTTTGGATGGCAGATTCACTTGCTTGATCTGAAAATGAAGTTATTTGTTAGGCAAGTTTTCCACTAATGTGCCTGGCAACTGTAGAGAAGAGAAGTGGAACATCCTAACACTTGTTTTTGTCTATGGCCACAGAGACTGTGCAGAGCTGACAGCTGAAAAATGACTGTGCCAGTTCTGCCACAATGCCATTTATTTCAATGGTGCTAAGCCTGCTTCATGACTTTCCTCGTAATGAATCTAACAAGGAGGTAAGTACAGTACCAATGCGTTATTCTAACAGTCATTTTTTACCAAAATCATATGTTAGCCAGCCCTTTAATCTCTTATCCTTCAGAAGCTGGGTTT
>WAAD01041317.1:8196-44279 GCA_013389945.1 Fregata magnificens | reverse complement strand
TGCTGGAATCTATATATCTCTACTATCTTCACGTTGTTTTCTGAAAAGTCCTTCATTACAGCAGGAGACAGTGATAATCACTAGGCGCCCTTTCTGAGCAGCTGGAATTCCCCCCTCATTCAATTATCAGTGAGATCTGACCCTGCCTGGCTTGTGAGGCCACTCAGATATGGAAACTTGAAGACAGGAGGTGGTATGGCCACAAGACAAAGATATAACTACAGGCAGTGGGCAGAGCATTCCATATTATGATCCAACAGGATCATGTCTTCTTTTTTTAAAATGAGTCATTATAGCCACAGGAAAATATTTTTTTCCCTTTTATTAATTGCATTTGAAAACAGTAGAAAAGGACTGTGTACATGTACTTGTGTGCAGTAAAAAGCACGGAGCATTAAATAATTGTAATAATAATTCCCTCAAAATCAGCCATCTTTATTCCTATGAACCAGTCTGTCTGCACATTCAGTCTTCCTTTCCACCGCAGGGTAGTTAATTAATAAACCTTTAGTTAATTGAGATTTCTGCCTGCCAATTCCACAGGGGTTCTTACTTAAACACATGCAAACTGCATTTCCATTTAGAGCAACATTCTGGTTTTCTCTCATAAGTACAGTCAATGTAAATTTTCTGCATTTAAACATTAGACATTAATACTGCAGTGGTGTTCACCCACTACATATCATAGCTTGCAATCTATTCCTTATTACAAATAACCCATGCAGGGCCAGGAGCTGAAACATATGCTGTTTCTGCAGAATTGTTTAAGCCCACAAATTTAAAGAAGCAGAGGTCTCTGGTGTCTTTCAAACAAACATTTTTCCCTGTGAAAAATGATTATTTAAAAAAAGGAATTTTAATGTGAAAGTTTTCTTTTTTGGTGGGGGTGCTTCTTATATTATACAACTCTTTTATCATTGGAACTTACTAAAAAAAACCCCTCTGTATATGTCCCATTATAAACAGTTTGGGAGACTTGAAACAGAAGATAAATATAATAAAAAAATATAAATGGTGTGAGTCCAATGAAACCTTTGAAAATTACAGAAACATATAAGTAGACACGGAAGCATCTTTTCCTCATTTACAAGTGGGACATGGAAGTAAAGACACAAGCCAGTGAAAGCATCTATGGCAAAGGGAGGGAGCAAGCCAGTCTGAAAAGCCCAGAGCCTTTACAAAGAACCACGAGAGTCCTTTGTGCACGTGTAGTTGGGCCAGCAACTAAAATATCATGTGTCTCCAAGAAAAGGTACAGTTTACACATTGCCAACATCAGCTTCCACACACATTACCCTATTTAGGTGCCAAAGAGGAACAGATAACATAAGGGTGGCAAGGAATTCCTGTTGCCACAATATTTTAATCCATGACCTCAACACTATCAGTAGAGATAATACTAAAAGCCAATTTGAAAAGCACTTTTTTTTTAGATATAGAGGCCCTCAGTGCTGAGGACTAACTGTTAGTATCTCCACAAAGGCAACTATATTGACAAGTGACAGTAATAATCCCCAGTGGCCTTTAACGGCTGTTGGTGGGTCTTTACCAGGCAAGTGGACGGTCTGCTTGTATGAATGGCCCCACCCCGTGCTGAATGGAGAGTGCTGCTAAAGAATATTGTTTAAAGGCCTGTTTAAAGCCAGTTTCCAGGCAGGCTTGGAGGAGACAGAAGGGAGCGAAGGGACAGCTTACTTCCGCCTTTTCCGCTCTTCTCCATGCGGTACTGGTAGATGTGAAGAGTGAAGAGCATGTGGGAGTTGCGGTGATCCTCCTCATCGCAGTCCCGCTGGCTGCTGCGACGTGAGGCAATGGCGGCATCGAGGAAGAAGGCAGCCTTCTCTGCTGTAGGGGCACGGAGCTCGCTCTGATTCTGAAGCTGCGGGTTAACACAAGGGAGAAATGACCTAGAAACTCCCACACAAGTCAACGCTACCAGACAACTTCCCGCAGTCAACACACGCTGTGGATACGCTGGCTTCTGATGGGACCGGAAAGGAGGAGGTGCCCAATGGAAGGAGACCCTCCTGACACTGGCAGTGGTAATGCCATGCCCTCCAGGAGCCCCACAGTTGAATCCAGGCTTTTGAGGGTTCTCACTTGGGGTCCCTGTGGTGGCAGTTGTTACATAGAAACCCCAGCAACTGGAAACTGTCCTATAGGCTGGAGAGATGCATAAGTTTGTTCCTTCACTTTCCCAGAATTTTAAGCTATTTATGCTTATTAATTATTCATTATTTTCATTATTTTTACTGCCTTTTTTTCCCCCTGCATTGGTGGCTCTGGCAATCACTGTGTCCTTCTGATGGTTAGAAGTGAAAAAAAAATTGTGGAAGACAAGTCAATCCCAAATTCAACAGTTGGTGGAGACTGGCAGGGGCAGGACTACCTGTTGCCCTTCAGAAAGTGTTGCAAGGGAGCAGTCCACAGATAAATCTGGGAAATAACAGGACTGAAGCTTGTGTTGAGCCCCATAGCATGTGGGGAACAGCACAGAAGAGAAGCCTTTTTCTTGCCCCTTCATACCACATGCTTATGCACCTGCTCACGAGCCAGGGCAATCCATTAAATGGAACAAGGTGGGTAATGTACATACATTCACATTTGCCGGACCTCAATCCCAGTCACCAGCCTGCTCTCATCTCTCCAAAGTGATAGACAGCTTAGGAGGGCAGATATTATTAACCCCCCATAACATTAGGAATGCATGCATGTTTCATGTCACCTAAGATTAATTTGTCTGTGGAAGGGACATGTGACTGTGCAATCTGATGGCATTAGTTTTGGCAGTACGCAGAGCTGGCCCACAGCCCATAGGATAGACTTGTTTTGTCTGGCGTAAAACCAGCGAGGAACTCCCATTCTCAGGGTTTGTTCCCCTGCTATGTAATACAGCTAGAAGTTAAGTTCTAAAGAAGACAGTGCTCCTGCCTTCTCTTCGTGAGCATTAATCAGCCTGAGGAGGGATAAAGCCGAGGCTCTGCATGGGATGGGGTGACACAGCTGAAGAGTAAGCTCTCTCTAGAAAGAAGGAGGGGGACAGAAAGGAGTTCAGACGGCAAGCAGAAGGCAAGCCAGTCTGTGGGCTGATCTCACTAATGTAAGCAACAAGAAAATGTGCATACTTGGAAGGGCCCAATGACAGACAGTATGACATATGGTGATTATTCATTTGCTATACACACTGCTGATTTTGCATATCTGTATGGCTATAACATAATATCCTCCCTTCATCTGAGGATTTTGAGAATTCAGGTGTAGGACACATGACTCCACAATGTTGCTATGTCGTGTAAACACCCATAAAAAGGCTTTTTTTTTTTTTTGCAATTTACCTTAGTATTTTACACTGCATATAGATGAGATATACAGATGTCTCATGGAGCTACCTTTTCTCCACTGATCTAAAATAACTCTTTTTGTATATGGCTGTTCTGTCTGTATCTATATGAAAATAAGCAACAATAATGGGATATTTATTATTATTGCTATTGTGCTTAAATACCTTAGTAAAGAATTAAGCTCTAAGGAGATACTAGTTGTTACACAGTTATGTAGCAAATGTAACATACATATGCTAATTCTGATCGTAACTGGCCCATCTATCACCCCAATGGGAACTGTGAAGACTCAAGTCTCCCATCTTATATTCACTAGACTGCACCCATTACTGGATACCAGAGGGTGAGATCTCTTGTGATACTGTAAGTATTTCATAAAGCACTAAAGCCTGGAGTCAGGTGAGAATGAGAACCCTAATTGTTATTTAAAATCAAGATGCAACTTTGTAGTCCTCGGGTAGAATGGAAAAGAATGGAAAATACGATCCATGTATGTCCAAAAAGCTTAAACCACAAAGAGGTAAAACACAAAATTTATTACTTGCTGTTTAAAATCTCAAGATTAACTACTTTTGTGCATATGAATCATCATTTCTAGATGTTTGGAGCTGGAAATAGGGTACATGACCCTGTAGACCTGTTCCCTCCTCCCTCCATTCCCCATCCTTGGACAGGCAGTGCTCTGCAGGTTCTGGATGGAAGCAGCCTTTGCCATGAAGGTTGAAAGAATGTATTCAAGCTACATCATGCTGGTTTTCTCCCTCTTCATCTACTCGTACAAAAATCAGATTCACTCCCTCACAGACAGCAAAATGAAAGAATAGGCCTTTTTTTCCCTCAAACCAAGAGGGGGAAAAAAAATAGGGCTGCTGAGACTTTCTAGTGGTTACCCAGGAAATACATGAGCCAGTTACTCATTCCTGCTAAACCTCCAAACCTGAGAAGAGTTCGAGTTATTCTTGGCTTGCCCAGCTCAGGAATTTATTTCTTGGCAGCAATTAATAAGTAGCGATTAATGCTTCCTACAACATTGCTAATGCAAGTGCTATAAATAATGTAGTTTATAAAGAGATAAACAGCCATATTAATGGCCTCCAGCTATTTGTGCAGTACTGTAAATATTTTAGCTTGTTGTTTTACAAAAGAGAGATCACACTTTCTTTTTTTTTTTTTTTTTTTAAGAATGAGGTGAATTTTTGTTTGCACTGAATGTTTTCACATTTTATTGCAAACACAAGCGCCTGCTCAGCATCAGTTATACCAGAGGTACAAATATTTAGGCCAGGAGAGCAGATGGCCCTGCAGCTGCAGGTCATAAAGTTCTTGCATGTTTCAAAGTAAACACTTTCAAGTCTATAAACTTTATGCTCTGGGTAGTTCTTGAATTTGAACCATCTCAATAGCTCAGAAAAAAAAAAGTCACATTGCTTGTTTCAGCGTAAAATGAACCTTGGATTCACCTGCATGCCATAAATGGGGTCTTCACAAAGGTAGACACCTGGGGACTGGCCATCTTGAAGGCTGCCTGTAGCCACTTCTGACAACAGGTCTCTCAGATTTTCTTCTTTCCCCCACACTTCCACTGCAGAAATTCGGACTGAGAAGCGGGCTCCTGTCTTCTCTTTGCGTTCATTAATCAACTTGAAGAGCCAGGAGATGGCACAAGGGATTATGCCGAGGTTTTGCATGGAATCATCCTTCCCGATCATGGTGTATGACTTCCCTGTCAGGAACAGAGCCGGGGGGGCAGAGGTGGAGAAAAGATAACAACATCACTCCCAGGACCTTCACAGCCTTCTGACAAGAGAGGTTATCCTGCACAGCCTCATGCAAACAACTTCTTCGCTACAATAAGGATAGTCAGCAAGGGAGAAAGATAGGCAGGCAGACAAATAGTACATGGAAACTGGAGAGCATTTAAAACCGGCAGATGAAATCTTGAGCTGCTTTGAAAAATCCTTACCTCATGCATTCCCCTGACATCCCCCGTTCCCCAGGCAGGGTGCTGCAGGTCCCTACCACACAACACTGCAGCCTCTGATGTGGGTGAATAGCAGGGGGAGTTAAGCAGAGCAGGAATGCTATGGTCTCTAAAAATCCCTGCTTTAAGTGCTGTGAATGGGGTATTCTTTGGATACCATTTTGCTTAAAGCACTATGTTACGCTTCATACGCTGGGGGTGGGATTGACATAAACCTGGTCGCAGGATGATAAAGATGTAACTTCATACAGGAGAAAAAAAAAACAGGTACATGTGGTCATTTGGTGCATAAGTGGGTCCACAACAAGAAATATTTTATCTGGGTCAAAACCTTCCCCTGGTTTGCTATTATTTGACTCTGCAATTATACCTCTGGTTTGCCTCTGCTGCAAAAGTTCGCTGATTAAAAACAGACACAGAGCACTATCTTATACTGCTTTAGGTGTCACACCATATAATTCTCTTAGACAAGTTTTCTAAAGCTCCTAAATTTGTAAGCCAAATGATAAATGTATATATCCTTTCAGGCAAGTACTTGTGGCTTCTTTACCTTGTTTCATGTCTTATGTTGAATCTATGTGGAAAAATATCAGCAAAGAAAATATTTCTATGCACGGGTCTGTGGTAAGGTCTGAATGTGTCCACAGTTGGTGGAATGGTGGTGGTGCAGTTAACGAAGCAACTGCAGAGACTCAATTCGTGCTCCAGCAAAGCCCTAGCTAGGCCACCTCTCTAAAGGACATGTAGCACTTGTGAGACACCTTTATCTGGTGGTTTTCTTTTCCATCCCATTTGCCATCTCGTGTTTGGCAGGTCACAGGGGGTTGAATATCCAAGTGCTCATCCTAGTGTTACTCCTGCCTGGCCCAGAGAGGCCTTGTGGTTAGTTGGACCAGTGGCCCTGCTCCATTCATTGTACCAGAGCTGGTACAATGTTTCTTTGAGACAGTAAAGAATGTAGATCATTGCACACATACAATACAACCCTCTTCATTAAAGAAACAGTATTTTCAAAATACTCTTAGATAAGTATGAACAAAATATACGATTGCTCTTTGAAATCCAGTTATTTCAAAAGAATAGTTTGTTAATGATGATGATTCTCCTTTTTATCGTCATTCCATGAATACCTGAAATGCTGTTGATGCATTTGCAAAGAGCGAGTTTTGATCCAATGGTAACATTCAGTTAACCATTAGAACAGGATTTGTTGGAGACAGAATAGGAAGAGGTTAGTAACAAGTGAACTGTCTAATCAGGGAATAGCATATAAATCAAACTATTTGAGTGCCCAGTCACAGCACTTGAATAGCGCCATCACAGACATCAAGTACTTGAGTGGATACTGACAGCCTTTACACAGCTTGATAAAAGTGGTATTTTGGCAAACAATCTCCAATACCAAGCACATTTGTAAAACTGTAGATCACTGTTGGATCATTCATTAACAATTGAAGACAGTGCTAAAAATTGCTATAGTACTCAGGGGATGGAATGAAGCAACAACTCAAAGATAACTTCTGTTTCAAAGAGCATGCTGTCCAACATTTAGACAATATGCAAAGTGAATAGATGTGTAAGTGAGAGGTGAAGGTGTAGTACAAGGTCATGCACAGTGTACCACTTTCAAATACAATTACTATGCACAGACAAATGAAAGTTTGTTTTCTCTAATCTAATGTACTAGCAATCTTGGGTTAAAAATATTCACTTTGCTGCTTGAGTAGGGAAATTAACAATACCAACCAAGCTTGGCATGGCCAAAGCAGAACACGCAGCCATCTGCCCCATTGACCACAGACTGGATCACCTCAGCCANGAAAACCATTAACAGTAATAAGGAAAATCAACAGAGTATTTTCACTGGGTCGTAATGTCATCAGTCCTCCAGATAGCATGTTGAAGTATCAAAAAGTCTAATCCTGCTTGTCTCACTCATGTGACCTACGCTGTTGATGGGAATGACGTTACTTGTGTAAGCACATGAAGCAGGACCTTTGCTTTGTGTCAAGTAAGTTTCATTTGCTGAAGCATCAACATCCTTTGTGGGGTTAAACAAAATACACATAATGTAAGGGGATGTGGTTGGTTTGTTAGAACTGCCTATTCAGGGGACCTTAATTACATTTTTTATTAGAAAACAATCAAATACTGAGGAACTTTTACAGGCTCTGTTATTTGCCAAATTATGGACTGAGTACAATTCCACTAGCAGGTGGGTAAGGAATATAAGGGGAACAAGCAACCTCTTTGGTATTAGCTAGGTGATATTTCTTAATTTTTCTCCACATTATTGTGAGTCTTCTCAGATTTTAGCAGCAGTAGGCTCCATCCTGAAGACTGTAGCAGTATTTTAAGAAGTACAACACATGAATTTACCCTGGGCATTCTTAGATTTAAGGTTCAAGCAGGCTGAATGGTCTACCATGCTTCTGCAGCAAGTGCCTATCAATAGTGGGTGAAACTAAATCAGAATTCACAGTTTAGGCTTTTACGTGAAGCCCTTCGCATTTGATAATAAATCATGTAAATTCACCTAGTTCATGGGTATTTCTAGACTGTCTCTATAATAGTAAATAAAATGGGCCAAGAAAGGGACTGTTCACAGGCCAGCCCTTGAACTGTATCCAGGCATTAATCTGGGAGGTGCTAGCTGCCTGGACCAGAAGTAGGTCAGGGATTGACCTAATGATACGGTCATACGACAGTGCTTTATCTGGCCCTGTGTCCTAGCTCTGTTTAGTTTATGAGTACACAAGCAGCCTTACAGTACTGTTTTCTAATTATACTTTGCAAGGCTATTTTACTCTTCTATTGTCCTCCTCATGACATTTGGGTAACATAGTTCATCAAACCAAAGACGTCTAATAAAAATAAGAAATCTGAATATATACATATGAGTAAAGATTTGTGGACTAAAATTCCCATCCTCCTATTGTAAACTGTACAACAGAACACTGTATAAATAATCCTTGACTTCTTAATGAATAGAGGACTGTATTAGAGAACTGCAGTTCTGATAAGATCATGGTATACATCGAATAATAAGGTTTTCTAATATACAATAACTTGTTGATATTGAGGATTTGCCTACTAGGCACCATTTAGCACATTTATTGCACGTATAATTTTAGGAGCAATTTTTTACAGGAAAGAATAAAGAAAGCACACAATTATTGAGATATAATTTAATAAACTGATTTCATTATTGATGACATTGGTGGACCAATTCAGCCCTGGTCTAACTCCACTGAAAATACTACTGTTGCAGCAGAAACGAATTTGGCTCTGGTGCATGCTATTGTTTAATAACTATTCTGATCATACAGTGCCTACCTGTGATGCATCTTGGGGGAAAACTGCATCAAAAGCAAACATCTTGGGTGGAACCTGGTTGCCCCTTTTCTGGAAAGCATTCTGACCTCCACAAGTCAACGGGTCATACAGCGTGATTTGCTTTTTACGGGGGTCAACTTTTAAGAAAGAGCTGGACTCAGACGTGTCTCTGGCAAGTGTGGAAGAAATGCGCACCATAACTTTGACCTGTAAGCAAATACACAAAAAGATGACCGCATTTGATTAGTCTGTTGGATGCTCTAGAGTGGCACGTTGAATGAACTTTCCAGTTACACTTGACCAAATCATACTTGCTTGCTGTAGCTAGTGTCTCAGTGGAAGTCAGTGAAGACACAGAAATTATTATAGGCAGAATTTGGCCTAAAATACACAGTGAATAAAGCCAGAACTCATCTCCGTCTACTTCAACAAGCAACTTGTGTATTTAAAATTATGAAGTACATCATAGTGTTTTAGTGTCGGTGTTACTCAAGTACAACGATGAGGTATTACATCACCTTGTCTTACTCTCAATATAAATTGAAAATTAACTGTACCCCAGTGGCCCAATTAAGAAAGCTGAAAGGTAATCTAGACTGCTAAGCTATCAGAACTGCTGTGGTTTCTATGAAGCAGTCTGATCAATAAAGCCAGCACATAAAAGCCAGATCTGTAATTTACACCTTTCCCATTCTAATCCAAATGCAAAAAGATGAAGTGCTCAGTTCTAAGCGTCATCATCAAAGAGTTGTGAAGAGACCCCTGTTTTAATGGTCAGATTTTGAAATTATCATCAAGGGAGTGATAAGCGATAAAAGATTTGTTAAAACATGTTAGCTCACAACTCATTAAATGGCTACATAACAAGTATTCCTAAGACAAAAATACATCTTCATGGATTTAAAGAGGTTATACTGCATCCTTAGCCCACTTGGTAAGCAATTTAGATGTAAGTAGAACTGATGACAGTTGGTCTGGCTTTGGTTCTCCCCATAAGTTCACCACCTGCAGACACATGAGTTCCTGAACTTTAAAGGGCAAACATCACCTCTCTGCCAGGTCTTGCCTCTAGCCACACCTGCACGCACTTTGTCCCGGAGCAGACTGACTTTCACACCAACCAGACAGAACTTTTATCTAAATGCTCCTTAACTGTACATCACTTGTATCAAACCCACCCACAGCTGGCATGCAAGTGACCACAAAGGGTCACCTCAGCACAGGGTGGGAGCACATCTGCTGTTGGAATGGCATATGCACCCAGGGAGGAATTTGTAGCCCTAAAAGTTAGACAAGGCTGCAGCTTCTGTTGGCCTCATTGAGACTGGTGCTCATTTCATGCTGGCCTAAACTCATCCCACATGGCAATAAATCAGCTGCTTTGGGAGGTAAAATCTGGGCAAATTAATTTTTGACACAACTCCTTTGAAGACAAAGGAATGAGACCAGAGATTAATTGGGATTATTCAGTATTTTTGTGATGTCTTCTCTATATGTGAGTCAAACTGGTAATTTGACTCTACATATTTTAACCTGGGAAAACAAGTTGTCATTAGATGGTGAAATGGTCACAAATTTGTGCACGATTTCCGTTTTACACAATCAGTTGAGGGAAAGAGGAAAAACACTGCTTGGGTGTGAATGGGTTCTCTTCTCAACTGCTCAGCTGAGCTGCTTATGAAACCTAACCTCTAACTGGAAAAAGCCACTTCCAATATTTTGCCAAAGGAATTCTTCTAAACCCAACCCTAAGCAGAGCTGATTCCTACTGAGGACAAAGGGAGCCAACACCCTCGGTCGGTCCACATGAACTAGGCAAGGTTTGAATGTTTATTCCAGCCCTAGGTCTCCTGGCAGCTCAGAAGGGAGGCACTAGTCAAGTTAGCAGGGAAGGGAGGGAGTGTGACACTGAATCCTAGAGGAGCAAGAAAACAAAGAGTAGTATCAGTCTTGATCTGTTTTCCTGTTTTCAACTTTGCATGCCTTTGGCTTTTTCTACTGTCTCACATTTTTAAACAGATGCCAAAATCAAGAGCATTAGGCTGATCTGCTGGAAACCAAAATAAATGCTATTCTTCAACTACCTTAAATAAAAAAGTTGCTCTGCTCTAAAAAACTATTTCCCTATAAGTTTATGTATATTTTTGGCTGCTATGAATCCATGTCCTCCAGATCCTTCATTCTTGTGTGCAAAGGAGAGTTAACTGATTACCCTGGGGCTGTTTCTTTGGGTTTTGGAGAATGGCTAGTGCGTGAAATTCAACCCTTCATCTACAGGCAGCCTGAGAGTCCTTTCTGGCCTCAAACTGTATGGGCATTCAGTTTTAACTTCAGCTACAGCAGTTTTGTTACAGTGCAATATCACTGGCTTGGGTCCCGATTTAAACCTATTCACACAAAATCAGATTAATACCTGTCACTTCTTACTGAAGTAATACTGCAAATCCTCCTAACTTCCAACAGCTATAGTGACCGAAGCTGAGGCATCAGGTTTCTCTTTCCCTGGAGTAAAAGAACAATTTAACTCAAATCCTAAAAATTTACTAGCATCGGGTAAACTGAATGAACCACTATAAAAAAAGAGCTCATCTCAGAAGTCCCAGCAGTTGTCTAGCCACATACATTTTCTGACCATTTGGCTCCTCAACTCTGGCAAACATAGACATTTCTCAAGAAAAATACTGCTATTGCCATGAACCTTTGTATTTCCTGCGCAGTGGGGATTTTTGTTTTGAGGCTTAATAGTTCATGTGTGTTAAGGCAGAGGAATATCATATTGATTACTTATGGCTATCTTGATAGCTGAACCGCTTCTTACTCTGAAGCTAGTTTGTTTGCAGCTGGCATGAAGACGTCTGTGCACCTTGTCACAGCTTATCTTGGGTAATTCCTCTCACCTCCATTTAGACCATCCTGCAGGAGCTGTCTCCATCCAAGCCAGCTGTCTGACCCCTTTGTAGACAACAGAGAGAAAAAGGCACTTCTAGCACATAATTCACGTGGTCTGTTTTATAGACCTGCCTTCCAGACAAGATGAGTTGCACTCCACAAGTGCTTCTTGCTTTCTGTATACCACCACAAGCATCTTAATTGATTATCTGAGATGTAGGTGCCTACATTGTAGGCTGTCTAAAGTTACTGGTTTTGCTGTAAGCACAATAAAAATGTTTTTCCTGGTCCAAATTCAGTAGCACACTTAAATCTCTGTGACAGTCTTCAGCAAAAATCACATGCTAACAAAAATAAAGGTGGGCGCATGAGTGTGGTGGACCCTGAACACAGGTAGTAGCAACAGATTATTTGAAGTCATCTGGTGATTTTTAGACCCTAGAGTATTCTCCCAGGCCAGTTTCACACCAGTGTAACTCTTTCAAATTACTCCTGATTTACATTACATTAATCAAGAAGACAATTAGATCGTGGCTGTGCAAAATACATGTCTACTGTATGCCATGGGAGCTGTGACTATAGGAAAACCCAACAAGCAGGCAAATTACAGGTAAACTTCAGCCCAGAGAAACACTTACTGGGATTCAGAACTGCATACATAACTGTGGCACAATAACCTAGGCAGACCAAAACAGATTTTAAAACATCTGAGCTAGATGTACCTTCTCAGGAGACAGGCAGTCTTGTGGTCTGAGAATCAGGCTGAGATTAGGGCGCTAGGACCCCTCCTAACGGCTCTGCCTCAAATGCAGTACGATTGTGAACTAGAGTGATACAATCTCTGTGTTTCACACTCCCCACCTGTACAACGGGCTGAGTCGTATCTTACTTCACTGCAAGGCATATGGATACATTCAATCATTACCGGGCTCAAAGGACTGGCAGTTGCCATTAGGTAGGCACTTCATTATTAAACATTATTATGCATGTAACCTAAACCCAAGGATTCGTGCAAAGCGTTTCCCAACAGTGGTTATGACAAGAGTAAATCAACTAAGCTACAGCAGTAGAAACGATGGGAGACCACGGCCTCCTGCTCTGCCGTTGCACCGTCCTTCAAGCCATTTACAGCTGGCAATAGTGGGGGGAGGCTCAGAGTCCGTGCTGGCCCCGGCAACCCACACCAGCGCGAGGATGGGCGAATGTAACTCAGACAGCTATGGGGATAGCATAGGAACTTAATGGACTTAAAAGACTCCATTTCAACTTAAGGGACAGGTTGACGATCACAGTGCTGCTCTGGGGAAGGCAGAAATACAGTACAGTTAATTTGAAACTAACTGAACAGTGAAGTTTAAGAACTCTAATACTTTATGCTTGCAATTTGTATTTAAATAAACTGTAAATTGAGCTTCTCCTTAAAAAAAATAATGCAGGTTTTCTGCTTCACTTCCTCTGTGTCATTACTCCTTTAGTCCAATGCTGCAGTTTCCCACTAATCTCTTGTAATTGAAGGGTTTAAGAGACACCACTCGCGATTAATGGGACCACCCAGTCTGCCAGAAATTATTTTAATCCCAGTGACCAGGTCTTGGCAGCACCCAGCCTTAGACGCACGTCGTTCTGTTTCTACGGGGAAACATGAAAGCAGTCTCTTGAGACATGTGCTGTTGGTAAAACAAACAACCTAGGCCTAATTTTGATCTAATTTTACACTCACGCAAACCTGGCTGAACTCAGCGAGAATTACCCTAGCTTAAGAGTGGAGAGAGAGCATAAAAGAAAAGGTCACTTGCTCTGCATCATTATTGTGCCTCTTCTAGGATATAACTTAATCTCTTAATTCTGCTTATGCTGGAAACATGTTTTAATGTGTTTTCTCCTGTGAGGTAACAGGATTGCATTTGACAGCTATTCAATCCAACAGGACCCCCATTTACTTCTTTGGATTGCAGTTCCTGCTTACAAAGATTTGTTCTGCTCTTGAATGAGTTTTACAGTCACTGAATTTCACAATGTTACTCCCGATGTGCAATGCCACAAATGAAAGCACAATCAGAGCTGCACTGTTTAGGTTTTCTCAACAAGGTTTCTCTGTATTTTTGTATATGTATTTATTTTATACATATATATGTGTGTGTGTGTATTTAAATTATATCACTATTTTTTAAAAAGTGCATATACATTTTTCTGAATACATATATAAAAATTTAATATATTCACATTTTTCATAAATTCCTCTCTAAATCATAATTATTGGCACTGAAGAGTTCCTTCATGGGTACCATTCAGTGGCATCAAGGGAAGATATAGGGGAATTGCTGTAATATCGCTATGCTTCTGTACTGTAAAAATAAACACAGACCTTTTAATCAGCTCTGTTGCAATTTCAGCTGCCTGAACCACGTTCCTTTGCCTTCTCCCTTTTTGTCTAGTGCATCCCTATATACACATCAACTATTTCTTGAAGAGGGAATTTGCTAATTGCAGGATTTTTCCCCAGCTAAACTCAATTTGTGACCTACCATGGGCCTTTTGTTATGTTCTTACTCTGTGGAGAGAGACAAAGGTTCAGCACACTCTGCAAAGTAGAACTGGTGCCATAGGAAAAAAAAGAATACAGAAGTCCAGCCCCAGCCACTGACACTCCATGTCTCCTGTGCCCACAGGGGTCTGTCTGGAGGACCAGCACTGAAAAGAGCACGGAAGGTGGGAGAGGTAAGCTGTGTCAAATCTGTATCAAATACAAATAACTACAAACAGGCTGGAATGCAGCAACACAAGCAATCAGAGATTGACACTGGGGATATTATCACTTCCTTCTACTCTTGCCTGTAAGATTTCATTTGGGGTTCATTTATCGAATTACTGCAGGGACAGGGCTAGACAGCTGTTGCTTTGGGCACTGTGCTTGCCTTTATGAGCTGCTTTTCTCATCAATCATTTGAGCAGCTTCTGCTGGACATGTGCTGGGTAGTGGTGGGAGGCAGGAGCTGCAGTGCAGTCATGGGCAAGACAGGCCAGTCGAGGCTATTGAGCTGTATTAGCACTCCATCAATGTAATGGCAATCACTGGCTGCCGGAACAGCCTTATTGGAGGTTAATGAAGAGTGGGGTTTGTAATTTCTCACTGTTACAGTTGTAAATAATGGTGGCAGGCACGCATTTTTGCTGTAGCCAGCCACAAAATACTACAGCACAAGAAAATCTATGACATTCCAAATGCTTATGCACATAGATGCTTTTGCATGATGGATGTAAAGCTAGAAACCTTTCTCTAGTGCCCAGAGAATGTGGAAACAGTCTGTTAAGCATTTTGAAGGATCTTTCTTACAGATCATAAGACATTTAACTGATCATGCTAAAATGAAATCTAGGAGCTCAAGACAAACAGACTGTGCCAGAATGAGACAAATACAGAATTGTATGAGTGGACATTGTTTTAATGCAAGTCTCCTGGTCACATTTGGGGGAAAAAAAAAAAAACCCCTCTGGTAAATTATGCCAGTGTAAGCTGGTCAGGAAGCATGTGTAAACAGGCCCCATTCTCCTCTATTTTTACAAAGGTAACTCTTATAGGCTACAGTGCTGCACTTTAGCACAAATTAGAAAATGCTCAGGCCTGATCACTCATGTTCTTTGTGGAAATGGCTGTTATTGCTACTGCTGCTTTGGAAAAGCAGTGAAAACAACTGAAAAAGCAATACCATTAGGGCTCGCAGGTCTCCTCTTTTTTACGACTATCCCTCTGTTTCTTTCCTGTGTAATCACTAAAACTTTACCTGTTCATCAACCCCATCCCGTACAGCAGTTAAACTAATTTGCACTTGTAGCAATAATGGGAAGCAGTGTAAGTGTACTGGACCCAAACACCAATCATATTATTCGAAGAACTTGCCCTTATCAGGATTGTAGCCTTTTTCAATTGGATGATGTAACTTTATTAGAAAATTCAGTAAAATCTGGTATGAAATATGCTCAGGTCACAGGCCATGGCTCAGTGACCTCTTGTCTTGTTTGTGTCAGCAGTAGCTTTGAGTTTTGTCACTGTAATTTGGTACAGTCGAAAGACAGTGCTTAGCACTGACACTGTCTGAAACCAGCATGGACATCAGCCCGGTCCCTCAGCTGTCGCATTGGTACTTCAACATTTACTAGATTAACATAGAGCACTGCAACTTTCTTCTGTTCTTTAAAAAAATAAATAATAAAAAAGACATGAGGATCATCCTGTCGTGGAAACAATCTTTCCCTAAGTTTGCTCACATGCAACAAACAGACTGTGTGTTCCTGGTTTTCCTTTTGCTTCCTTCTGATCTCTTTGAGGGAAGTCTGCATTTCAGACCTGCATAGCTGGGGCAGTCTGTGGGTTGCCTCAAGCAGGAAGAGGATTTTTCCCAGCTTCTGACACTCTCCACATACCTGCACATGCATCTACAGTACTTGCATCTATGATGGGGCCAACAACAGCCTAACTCAGCTCATGTGTGGG
The DNA here is from genome assembly GCA_013389945.1 of Fregata magnificens. Classification (NCBI taxonomy): domain Eukaryota; kingdom Metazoa; phylum Chordata; class Aves; order Suliformes; family Fregatidae; genus Fregata; species Fregata magnificens. Next base: position 28,240 of record WAAD01041317.1, on the reverse strand, counting down.
GATGAAATTTCAGGGCTTTTTTTTGGAGAATATCTTTAAACGTCAACGTCAGTGGCATTTTCATAAGAACTGAACAAACCAAAACAGCCTTCCACAATCCCAGCATGAACAACATGGGATCAGCTGGCAAATCTTGCCTTCCCTGCAGTGGATCTGCATGCACCTACTGGTGTAGTCAGCAGATGCCTTACTTAAGCCTCTAACACACTACTGCAAAAATTTGCTCTTGCTTCTCTCACTCCAATAGGAATTTATTTTTCTGCACTGAGTAGCAAGTACAGTTGGCTGCCATGAATTTCAAGATCTCCTCATTTCCTTGGCATCAGATCTCTTTACCTTTCAAAATCAAACGAATCTTCTGCTTCACTTCAGTGACCTTTTAGAATAGGGGTTTTCCCCCCTTCCTTTTTTTCTACTTAATACAACTCTTTCAAAAGGGTCTTTAGATAGAAAGTGCCTACCTAGCAAATTAAACAAGGCAAAAACTGTTCCCCAGCACAAAATGGCCAGCATCCTTCCCTGTAATTCTCATCCTCTGCTATGGTGTGGCAATATCCAATGGTCTGCCAAGATGGTCCTTTGCCCATGCTAATTTGAAAACCATGCCCGGAATTGTTTGGGAGAGCAGTCTAGTGGCCCAAAACTGTGCCAGAGACCTTTTTAACAGTGCAGGAGTATGGACGATTGAGTGCCAGTGCCCAGGAACATTTCCTGCTCCTGTTTAATTTACTTTATAGTCTGTACTGGTTTTAGCTGGGATAGTTAATTTTCTTCACAGTAGCTTCTATGGTGCTATGTTTTGGATTTGTGATGAAAACAGTGTTGATGACACAGGGGTGTTTTAGTTACTGCTGAGCAGTGCTTACCCAGAGTCAAGGCCTTTTCTGCTTCTCACACCACCCCACCAGCAAGTAGGCTGGGGGTGCACAAGAACTTGGGAGGTGACACAGCCCGGACAGCCGACCCCAACTGACTGAAGGGATATTCCATACCATATGGCGTCATGCTCAGTGTATAAGCTGGGGGGAGAAGAAGGAAGGGGAGGACATTCGGAGTGATGGCGCTTGTCTTCCCAAGTAACTGTTACGCATGATGGAGCCCTGTTTTCCTGGAGATGGCTGAACACTTGCCTGCCAATGGGAAGTAGTGAATGAATTCCTTGTTTGGTTTTGCTTGCGTGCACAGCTTTTGCTTTACTTATTAAACAGTCTTTATCTCAACTCACAAGTTTTCTCACTTCTACCCTTCCAATTCTCTCCCACATCCCACTGCAGGGGAGTGAGCTAGTGGCTGTGTGGGGCTGAGCTGCCTGCCAGGGTTAAACCACTACACAGTCCCAGCCACAGAACTTTGCACAGTTTGGCTATGTTTTCCATTCTTTAAGTTAAATACAAGAAACTCAGGTGGTGCAGTAGTGGCCTCCCAAGCATGTGATGTGCCATATGTTGCTCTGTTCATATTCCAGCCTGGCTTGGTATCTACAGATCTACACACAGATCCACAAAACCCAGCAAACATATTTGCCGCACCACCGAGGCTAGCCTCCCTAAAGGAACTACTCTGCTCTCATGATTGATGACAAGGCTGCCGTCATTCTTGCTGCCTACACAGGGTTGCCACCAGCCCCCAGGGGGGAGAGAGCAGCCAGTGGCAAGTCACTTGGCTCTTTCTCATAAGCCATGCTTATATCCTGCTGCAGTGCAGAAAAACCGAAGAAAACTTTTCTTCATTCATTCAAAGTTTTCTCTTAGAAACCTGCCCTTCCAGCAAAACATGACTGTACTGCCTCAGCTGCCACAAGGACTGGTGTTGATAGAAAGCAGTAGCAATATCAACAGTAGCAATATCTCAAGAACAGTCATTGATAATTATGTCTACTATACTACTTCTAAGGGCCCCAGTTTCCCTTTTTGTGAAGCTGAGAAAAAGGTGCGCAGGACGCAGCTTGGTAAGTTTAAGCGGGCAGGTCACCTCATCCCTTATTAGAGAAAGGGTGGTACTGAGGGCTTCGCCTTATACATTCTCAGGAGAACAACTCCCAGATGAAGAAGGCGGTCTGGTTTTTTGTCTAAGGAAACAAGAATTTCTATGGAAAGAAGGCAGATAAAAGACAAAGTTTCCTTTATGCATGTCTTTGAGATGTCTTTTCAGTGCTAGAGAAACAAAGGATATACAGGTATTGCACAGAAGATGTATAATCACAATTTTAAGATTTTCCATTATTTATAAAGATGATCCCCATGACTGCATACAAAAGAAGATTCCCCAGTCTGCACATAACAGCGTATGACATAGCACCATAAATAATGAGTAGCAATGCAATCAGATAAGAAGGATTTACGTTATTTAAGCCAAGCTGGAAGAAGTGACAAATTGCAGTTTAATGCGGATAAGTGTGGAAAAAGATGTATAAAGCTTTGGAGTCGCAGTTGGTAATGACAGCCAACAAATAAAAGGGACGGTTCATGGTACTGACTAGGAAAAATTTTCAGAATTCATGGGGAGGAAAAGAATTCCAAAGAAAGCAAGGGACCACATTGCTAAAGAGAGCCTATATAAATGGAAGGAGGTACAATTATCATATTAGGCAATATAGGTGAGATATCTAATATGAGCTTGGGTCTTCAGAGGAGTCTCCAGAAGGAGAGTATAACCAGCCTGTGGTGCCATACGTTGCATGAAACCATCAGCAGAGACTTCAAGGATTAGAGCTAGATGATTTAGTGAGAAATTTAATACATTATAACGTTATTGAATTCAGCAATAATTCATTATTTACCTGCAAGTATATGAGATGAGAAATTGACCTTAGGAACAACCACCAACAAAAGAAAACTTGAAAAAGGAGAAAATGATAAAACCTGGATCTAAGCAATGATATGATTTATATTGTTAGTGAACCTTTCACCTGAAGATCCTACAGGGCTTTTCAAAGGCTTCTGACAGGATTAAGACATATATTTACAATTATGCTCATTTTTCAACTGCAGAAATAAGGGATAAGAATAAATGAATCATCCCAGATCCCAGGAAAGGCTTGCTTTACCTAAACAGACTACCTGAACTCTACTTCTTCCCTTTCTTATCCCATAACCATAGGCTGTAATGTTTACAAGGGCATAAACCTGATATTAAATTTACTTTTTCTTTCATGTTGTAACCTATTTAATACTACCTGCATGCTTCTATCTTTGGCAGTGGTACAGGGAGGCACACTAACTACAGAGCCCAAGCAACCAGTCACTTAGAATTAATTAGTTCCATTTGTAATGCTATATATTATCTCTAACTAAAAATGCATTTGTTGAGCTTTAACAGAAATCCATGGAACAGATTTTTATGGTGGGCTTGATTCTGCATGCCTCTGAAACAAACAGGATTATTTATTGTGCCTGGGACAAGAGAATAGAAGACAAGACCATACAAGATGCATCTAAAGGTTCACATAACTCCATATCAGCTCATCTCCAACAGTGACCCAACAGTCTGCCCTGTGAGCCTCCCACTGTGGTGGGCTGCACTGACATCCCACTGGTCCCCTCCAAGCTGTACTTTGCCAACACCCGCATGGCTCACGTGCCACTGGCATCCTCCCAAGACACAAACTGGGGGGAACTTATAGCACCAGGAGAGTGCCACAAGCTCCGATGAGCCACCTTGTAGTCTGAATTGAATCTACAGCCTGTTGGGGATGTTACTGGGCTTGGGCATGTTCATAGTGCCATTTGTGGGATGTTGTCACTCTTTTCGGGGGTAGGGAGAGGAGTGCCCCAGAAAGGTCTCCCCTGGGTACACAGAGTACATGAAGCTGCCTCTCCCAGCTCCTCCAGAACCTGTTGCCAAGGCTCTGGTTGCTTGTCCTTCCTCAGATTTTTTTTTTTTTTTTTTTTTAATGCCTTCCCCAGTCCTAAGGTTCAATTGCTTTCTGACCAGTAGTGAACATAGTGTTGAACATCATGTTGGGATTTTCAGTAGCCTCTAGAAGGCACTACAACCTGACTCTGACCCCTGAAGGAAAGTAAATCCAAGGAAGTCAAATATCCGAGCAAATCTGTTCCTAAAAGCTGGGGATCAGCAAACACAGCCTCTGGTGGTACAAGGATGCTCTTGCTTACTTGGAAAAATCCAAAGACATATTAGCTAAGTCTATGCTGCTGGTGCAAATGATCTCTGTGTTGTATGCGATATTGGTTCCTGGGCATGCATCTGACTCCAGGTACAATGCAGCTCATCTCCACTGCATCCTGTGTTCCCATGGGAAGAAATCCAGGTATGCAGGCAAGGAGGATGGTACAGTATGCTTGGCATTGACCCTGGTCTGTCTGATCACAGAACCAAGACATCAGGACTGTAATGCTTTTCTGTGTTTTTTTGTACTGAACATAAGTAGCTAAATAACAGCAGCAAAATGATACCAAATCAGAGAGGCAGACAAACAAAAAAGGAAGAAAACTGAACAGGAGCCCCCAGGTGAGAACTAAATGGAAACAGTACTTTGACAAATGAAACTTGCCTTCCATCACAGGGAGCCACTAACTTCTTTTACCCTCAGCTGTAGGATACAGCATAACATTGCTACTGACCCCCTTCCTTGACGAATGCAACTCTATAGCAATGAGAAACAGCCAACAACGTGCCCATCTGCCTAGTGACCCCTACCACTAATGATTTCATCCACTGCTTGCTGCCTTGTTAAATGGTGTAATAAATGATGGCAGTGTTTGTGAATAGACCAGGTAACTAACCACTTGCCCTAGAACAAATATCCAGTGCTTGTCTTCATACATGCCCTCAGCTGTAATTCTGCAATCTTAATTCAGGCAAAATTCCCATCATCTTCAACCTCAACTGCCATTTCCTGACTTTTGAGTGCTTAACCATGCAACCTTAACATTCCTTTAACGTTGCTGTTTGTCAATGGAATAATTCATTATGTTGTGTGTAGCTTAGGGACTGTGTAATTCTTTCTTTCTAGTAGCAGCCTTTAATGAATGGCACCTGATCAATAATGCAGAATTCAACATTTGAGAATAAATAAAAAGCCTTTTTCGTGAGGGGTGTCTGTAGGAATTGTCAAAACCATTTATCAAGAGTCCAGGCTGATAGCCTGCAGCTGCTGTCCACAAGAACTATAAAACCAAACTTCGTTGAGTCCTGCAAATGTTGTTTTGTCTTGACTGTAATTAGCTTTTTCCATGACCAAAACACAAAATAAGGAGTTATTGAGTATGAAGGCAATGGTCGTTACCAGAGCCTTTTTAAAGCAAAACTTTGCCATAATAGTACTTTTTCCCTAAGCTGCTAGTTATACAGGATTATTTTATCTTGTTTTCCAGGTGCACCTTTAAAACAATCCTCATTGTAACTCTAGACAGGCTGAGCTGCTCAATACAAATGCAAAAAGGCATTCATATTTGGGTTTCAAAAACTCAGATTAACAAGGCAATTGGACAAACATTACAAACCAAGACGATGGTAAGCACTTTACTTCTTCCTGATATCTAGGTGAAGCATCTATCAAAGAAGCAAGCAGTTTTGACTGTTATGGAAAGCGTTTATTTTTCTTAATAAATGATTTAACAGAGAAGCACAGGGCAACTCCAGCTCCTTTGCTGATAATTTGCATCCAGCCATAAGTGGAGAAGCAATAGTTAAGGGGTACAATCACTATTGACAAATCGGAGCAAGATGATGAAAACTGAGGTTTAATGAAGTTCACTTTAGTCCTGCATGTCTTAAAGAACTTCATTGTAAGTGGCAAAGTGATCCCTCCTTGTCAAATCCTAAGTCTAGTGTGATCAGTTTTCTAGGCATGCTATTTAAATAACTAAGAATAATCTCATTCTGGACTCTACATATACAAGCAAGGCTCTTTCCATTGCACCTAACACCAAGATGGGGACTGTATCAGCCATGTAAGCTTACTTTCTAAAGATCAAGCTCTTGATCACTTAGGAGCTGCTCAAGAAGACTTCACCTTTAGCTAGCCTGAACTACACTGACAATTTGATTTCTCTCTTTTCTGATGCAGAGTGATCTGATGGTGGATAAGAACAAGTGGATGATCTTGGTGAGGTTGGGTAGGCAACAAGTCTACGGCTCCATCCCCTCTCTCTCAGAGGTGGGTCACAGAGCTGGCTGCTTCATCTCTTCTAAAATCTTACCATTTCCAGTTCGGTCGCAATGACATCATAATGAGTCAACAATGAGATCCAGCGTTCTCAAAACTGAGATCACTCAGCAGAGGCCTTGGTGCCTTTGGTGGGTAACAATTCCTGCAGAGACACTGCATCTCTGTTGACACTACTGGAGATACCCTAGCTATTACACCAACGAATTTGTTTCAAAATAGATCTCTTTAAACAGTCCTTTTCCACCTCCTACAAAAATTTCTACTGCTAGTAGAACAGTAACACTGCTATTTGTCATGGGTGGCATTGCATGCCAGACAACGGCTATGAAAATAGCAGTTCGTGCGCAGGTTTCACAAATGATTGAAGCAACTAGCCTTCTCTTGAGCAATAAAGGGATCTTTCATTTTAAGATAGTTCATCCTCCATGCTTGTCACTATTGTAGCTTAGTATAAGGGAAGAAATTATCTTTGATGCCTTGTAACATTTTGTCACTCATCACAAAATAGAGAGATTAATGAAGATAAAAAAGGGGGAGGGGTTTTAAGAAGCATCCTCCCACAGTAGATTAGAGCATAGGCAGAACAAATAAGCAAGGTAAAATATATCAGAAGGATAAAAGGCAGAAGATGCCACAACAAATAACACTCATAGAGTGATTTTTTATGTGCAGCATAGAATGAAGCTTGATGAAATATTCAAACTTCAAATCTAAACATGATCCTAAATCAGCACTGTGTGGTAGGGAAGGAGACAGCTCTACTGCCTGTCTGTCTGGTGAAGGATGGTTTTCTACCACAAAACCTGAAAAAGGTATGTCCTGAAGTAAGTGGGACTGCCTGAGTACAGACTGATCATATGCATCAGTATGAAATGTGAGAAGCACAGAAAGTGAGTGTGGCCAGGGTTGGGCCAGGATCCAAATGAGAGTCATGCCAACCACAACAATATTCAGATTTTCACTGGTGGAGCCAAAGCCCTAACTTGGATCAACTTGGTTTTTCCTCACTTCTTTCAGTACACAAAATCCTTCCAAATAGTTCCAGGAATTGACAGTACCACATTTAGACAGAATGCACCACAAATCTGTCCAGCTGGGAAGCCTCAGGTACAGTCACAGGCATTATGATAACTATTATGGTGAAAAATTAACAATGCAGTCTTTAATTGCACTTCTAAAGCTGCCTTTAGCGCTTGTTGTCCAGTACTATAGCTGTATATTAGCCCTTCATTTTTTTAAGGACTGTCCTCACAGCAACACTCATCTGTGAGAGCTGCAAACCATGCAACTCTGTGATTACTTCTTTAATAGCCAAGTATCTTTCATTATTACATAGTACTTTTGTTATACAAAGAAAAAATTGGGATATAGATCTTACTTTGGACTGTGTGCATCTCAACTTCGGGTATATTTACATCTGGCTTTTGATTCAGATTATTTGATAACATAAAGCCTAATAAATGGTAATATGTCATGGTTCACACACAGCTTTGTCTATACCACTGCTCTTACTGTATTTCTGTTAAATGCTGCACATCTTACCTGACTGCATGTGAATGCGCATTAGGTAATATTCAATACAAGTTTTGGCAAGGTGAATATTGCATATGAACTCGCCAAAGTAAAGGAAATGCATTCTGTCATTAATTTCTACCGATTTGCATAAATGTTGTAAGAAATTGGGTCTCTGTTGAGATGCTTCAGGACATATCCCATCCACTGTGTAATAACAAGACAGAACAGGGTACGTTTTCAATTGAGTGACTGTCTCTGGATGTCCTTGGGTAGTGTGGGATTCAGTAAACCTCTTAATATTATTTTAATTAAGTTGTTACAGTCCATCGTGTCAAAACATAAAAATACAGATTATATAAAACTGCATTAGGGGACCTTACAAAGCCCTGATTAATGGCCTGATGGGTTGTAAAATGAATCCAAACTGTAAATTTATACCGAGGGCTTTTCTAAAATGTGAATTATTGACTCAACAGATCATAATAACTCTTTCCAAGCTATTCCGGTCTATGGTTCAAATCTTTTCTGTATAGCTCACTGACATGCACAGTAAGTCTAATTTACTATGTCTCTTACTGCATGAACATCCACAGACTGCAACATCCTCTGAAATGTATTCTGAAATATTGCAAGTGACCAGATGGACAAAGTCATGAGAAAGAAAATGTCTTTAATCTATAATGACTTCCAGATAAGAGTAACTCAGAATTCCTACTACTACCTCACCTGGCAGAAAAGTTTCTACCATTAATGAGGTACACCGATGCCTCAATATGTTACATGGAATCTGTTTTATGCATCAGCTACCTTGGCTCTCCAGTGATTTCCATTAGAAAAAGGTGGCTTTTTTGCTGTTTCAAGATGCCATTATTTTCTACAGCCCTAACACAGGAGAGAGATTTCTAATACCTAGCAGATTACATCTAGACTGCTATATTAACATGACCCTCAAAAAACCCACTTGAACCCAAAACTTCTTATCTGGATATATTTTAATCACCTTTAATTTTCTCTGAAGACTGGAGGAAACCTCAGCTCTTCAAGATGGGAAATCTTAGACACTGCAGGTGAAGAAAGCATTCTGGATCCTATGGAGCTTAGCCCTGATAGACCGTACAGATGCAGCTGGATCAAGCCACTCAGTTCTGGCAACTGACATTCGCTGTCGCAAATATCTACAAAAGCCATAAAATGTAGTCCCCTCTCCCCCAAAGGGCAGGGATGAACTCAAAGCCTGTCTTGTTGAACCTCTGCAATGCGACATTTATTTCCCTAAAGTTAAAATTGCAAACTTACAACAGCCAGCATATTTTGCAAAATGCTTTCTTTTTCCCTTGGTAAGAGAAGGACGCTCACTTACACATATCTAAATTAAACATTTGTATCTTGTTGCAACATATACAGTTGAAGCTCTTTTGGTTACAAGAAATCACAAATACATTTTAACTTTAACTTTCAATTACATCTTTAAAGATCCAACACTCAGAATTCCTATTTTGTCAGGACACAAACTTTGATATTTCAAAATATGATTTTGTTTTGAACAGAAATAAAAACCCACAAGACTGAAATTTTCTGAGAAATGTTGAAATTATTTTGGATTAATTTAAAAAGCCTGTGTTCATAAAACAAAATTATTTCCTCTAACTGACTTTAAAAATACTTTGAAAATGGAGTTTATATGATGCATTATATAAACAAAAAGTAATTTTGAAATGAAAATACTTCATACCTATGGAGTACTGTCAACCCAAATTTGGTTTTGGGGGAAAAAAACCACAAAAAAACCCAAACAAAAACCAAAACAAATAAAAAAGCTCAATCACTAGTTCAACTTTCAATTAATTCCATCAGTTTTTAAATAATTCAATTAGATGAATATTGGGAACTAGCATGACCTGACAGGGAGCAGCTATCCTGAAATATAGCTATTAATACAAAAAACGACATTAGATAATTAAGTTGTTGCTCTAGTAGAGCTAGACCTACTAACTGGGCATGTATTAAACATGTAAATACTAAAAGAGTTAAGAAAATCCCTGTAGAAAAAAAAAATTATTTTTTAAAACCATTACATTAGACTCTATAAAGTTGAGGAAAAGAAGACTGAGCAAATTGGTATCTATAAAGAGTTCTAATCACACAATTATACTCGCTTTTCGAACTAGTGTAACATGTATTTTGTAAAGCTAATCTACACTTCATTACTCTCTCTAGAGATGCACACTGAGAGAAAAACCTACATACATTCACCACATTTCTCCATTAATAAAACCAAATCATTATCTTAATATGAAGCAAGATGAGTTAAAAAAAAAGATACCCCCAAAATCCAGCCTAAAAGCCAACATGTCTTTGTGCAGAAAACTTTGAAGCTTCTGTAGATATACATGGCATACTATCCTGAATCTACATTTTCCAGAGAGTCTGCAAAAGAAAAGCAGGAACGCTTTCCACGTATAAACCTAGAAAAGCATGCAGAAATCTGTATCATAAACCCTTTGCAAATAGTTCCTGCATAAGAATGAAAATGTAGAGGAGGAGTATACAGAACTGGTCTAAAGAAAAATGATGGGAAGATATTTAATTTTTTTTTTTAATATTTGTCAATATTTGTGCACAGGCAAGCCAAAATATACAAGATGAAATCCTGGCCCACTTTGACTTTATCTGCAAACTATCTTTCAGACAGATTAGGTAATCATAGGACCTCAACTTGTTTAAGTCAATTCAACTCTTGAAGATTAACAGGATCTTTTCAGGCTGGAAGGGAAAGGCTTCACTAGAAGGAATGAACAAAAGAAGGGGAGATTATGGTCAGAGTAACCCCAAAAAGTGGGTCCCTCACAACAGAGGAAACTGTTGAGGACAATAGTCAAAACCTGTGGAAAGAGGAACATATCTGGGGCTGGGGATCGGGGGCTGAACTTAGTCTTCAAGTCTCCTCCGCCTCATCCACCACCTTTTCCTCAGAAAAGAAAGAGAAGGGCTGGCTGGAGACCACCATTGCCCCAAGGGCTGAATATCTCCCACAGGGCTTGAATAGAGCCAATTTCTTTAACACCGCTGATGCCCTTGGTGAAGAAAAGAAAGCAAGCCTACGCATGGCCAAACACTTGAAACAATATCTGCACCAGTATGGCCAGCAATATAATTCCCCCCAAATGGGACATCATCCCTATGTTGAGGTTCAGCTATCCTCTGTACATTGGGAACTTTGCTGTTGAAATACTGGAGACTATAATAAGGGAAAGGTTTCTAAATAACAGGAAGATGAAGGTGGCTTTTCTAGTTCTAACATCCCATGATAAATGCTTGAATAAAAAATACACTTTGAATTCTCAAGCAGGGAAAGTAACTCTAGGAATGATAATACCAAGCATTTCCCTTCAATATGCCATACTCACTACTCCATAAGGCTATTAAGGTAAATACTGTAAGTGGATTATTTTTTTTTTAGTGTGTGGATGACGGTGTGACCTTAACACGATTTGTTGTGCAGTTATGGTCCCAAGGGGATGCTATGAATAATCAAACCTCCTACCATACCATGTCACCTAATTGTCCACAGGTGTTAGGAAAGAATCCTTCCTCTCCTTTTTCCCAGCCAACGCTGCTGCACAGTTTGCAACTTAGTTTAAGATGTCCTTTAAATCACCGGGCAACGGTCTTTGACAGAGGCAGCAGGAGACTGGACTGTATAGACCACTGACCTAATCTTTGCCAAATATACGTAGGCATGTTCATGAGTTTCTGTGGAACTATTCAATGTCCGTGCATCTCCACCTGTGATCAATGCCTTCAAGAACAAGATTTCTCCTCCTTCCCTCCATTGCATTATACATTCATATATAACTCGATTCTCTGGGCCTTACTATTGTGACTCATTAGGTACATGCTATTAATTACTTTGCAAGATACTCTAGTATCTTGAGGAGAAAAGAATGTCTCTTTGCCCTCAGCATCTGACAGTCAATGAATCCAACACTTAATCAGGCTAAATACTACTCTCTCCTGAAAAATTCTATGGAATTTTTTAAAAGTAAGGCATTGCCCAACATAGCCTCAAATTTCAAAATTACTCCTTAAATTACTGAGAGAGTAAGTGTTAAGTAGTTCCAGAACTTGCAAGATCTCACCTTCCTTACAATATCATTCAGGCACACAGGGAAGGCACAAAGGTGCAGAACTGTAACTGCCTGGAATGAACGGCACTGTGGAAGTGTCCAAACAAGCACCAAAACTGCTGCATAGGATCAGTGGTATTTTTATTAATCCACCATAGACAGTGTCTGAACAATTTTCTTGCAGTTCTCTATCAGCACTCTTCATTTCTCACCTGGAAAAGCTCTACTGCTATTCCAGTCCTAAGCCTCTTCTGGTCAGAGATGGAAACCTGCCAAAACATGCAGGAGTACTATGAATGAGGTGTGCTAAAGAGTCCTCTGGGACTATAAACTCATTTTTACAGAACGTCTGAGCAAGGGTGTGAACCCAGATGTCTAGAGATAGACTATTGCATTAACCTACTGTGCCATTTGTCTGCATTCGTAACAAACTCACGCTGTATTTCATGGACAAGGCTGCACTTCTTTTTGGTCACACAGTGACAAAAGGAGTGCTATAATATTAATTTGTAGTAAAAAAAAAAAAAGTTCCACGTGGAGCCATCTTTTGCACTGACAAAAGATGCATCCTTTTCCACTGACACCACAGGGAACAGTCATTAGATGTCAAGGGGGATTTTTCAAAAGCCTTCAGAGACCTAATTAGGCTGCCACTGAAGACAGTGATAAAATTCCTGTTGCTTTTAGAAGAACAGGAGCAGAGGTGAGCCCTTGCTGTGCTCTGCCAAAGCTTCGGCTCTCTCACCCATATGTTATGCCACAGCTCAGACTCTGTTATCCTCTGGTCATTTGGATCTGGTCCATAGCCTGGTCCTATATGTCATCTGTTTTTCCAGTCTGATTTAGAAGAGAAGATCATTGAAACAACACTGGACAAACTGATGGCAAAGATAAAACCAACAACAATAATTGCCACGAAAGATCAATTTTTCAGTGCGTGATGGGAGGGAAACCTGTCTCATCTAAGAGCTGTAAAGATTTTTAAAATACTGGTCTAAAAAATACGGAGACCGTTGGTTGAGCATTCCTAGTTTAACACCCTTATTGTGACCAACCAATAAATACATTTATCCAGTGGATCCATTTCCATGAAATTAAAAAAGAATAGGGTTGGGGGGTTTTTTCCAATTTCAGCCCATGATAAATTCCTCTTTATTTTACTAGCTCTCTCACATTGTATTAATAGAACTTTATGAAGTGTTTGCCAGGCCAAAGGCTAATCTAATTACACAGACTTCTCTGGATCAGATCCATTTGTTACAGACTATTTCAGTGACTTGGCTTCTGTCTGTGCATGTATGTGTCTACACAAAATGATAAAATCAATGTTCTCTCCCCCAAGCTGTGAGTTTCAATACTTTTATACACAGCCTTCTCAAAAGGCTCCAAATGTATTTAAAAAAGGAAGGGGAAAAAAAAAGGAAAAAATTGAGAGGTCATTTTTTAGCATGAGTTCATCTGAAATGATCGTTTACACTGCAAAATTACTGTGCATCAAATAAATATTCTTCTGCCCAGTAAAGTCTTTAAAAATGCCTGTGTTCATTAAGACAGAGATGTAACTTCCTTTTCTCTCCTCACTCTTCCTCCTTTCTCTGATTCCCAGCTGCTCAAATCATTACCGTTCTGCAACAGAGCCAAATTCACAACTGATGTGGAAGACTGGTTTATGCGGTGAAGGACTGTAAGTGCGTGCTTAGGTAGTCAAGAGAAAACCCACATGGGTATAATGTACCTCTTGAGGGTGTAAAATGTCTGTTGAGGGAGTCAAAAACAGATGTCTGGTTAGATTCATCATTCTCCTGTTCCAGTGCATGAAATTCCACGTGCTGACTCACATACCAGCACGTTGTGCACATGGGACAGCTACACGTCCACTCACGTGGTGCAAGAGCCCCAGAGCTAGTCCATGAAACATGGACTGCTCCAGCCACACCTCTCCTCCTCCTTGGCCCAACACACCAGGCACAGCTAGTTAGCACATCAGTCAGCAGGTCAGAAAGCAGGAAGGAGGCTTCACCAGGCTTCAAAACTAGGAGATGCAGTCTTGGCAATAGGGGAGCTTGAGGTGAGGTTCAGCTGCAGTCAGTCTCATATGCATCACATGAGACCTGACAACCTTGCTTAAACCTTAAACCCCATTAAAATTGTTTGGCACACCCCTGGCACTGCAGCCATGTTAAGGTGCTTCCTGACCAGCTGTTGATTCCCTCAAAGTGGGGAAAGTCTATAGAATTGCTAAATATGAGCAAGCCTGGTTTTCTGGGAAGAACACCAACCTTTGAAGGGTTCAGCTAATTACACACACTGAAAATCCTAACAAACCCAAACACAAGGTACATAAGAGTCATCTTCTGATGTTCTTGAGAATACGTTAGCTATTAGATGCTAAACATTTCCCCATCCTCAGCAAGAACTCAGAGGTATTTCAGGCATCCATGTTGATGGGCAATTTTCTGCTTTGTTACAAGAAAATTTCAGCGAAGCTATTCAGCCACCAGCCTGCCTGTATTCTGGTAAAGTAACATACTACTGCTTCTCCTGCTCAGCCTCTCCTTCTCTCTCTCCCCATGCCTTTCCCTCCAACCCCTAATCATTTTGCTATAAATTTGATGACCAAAAGGGGCAGAAGAGAGCAAAGGTGACATTAGCAGAAAGTAAAGTGGTTACTGGTTGAAGAACATAATGACATATAGGGAAGGGTGAAAGTGCAGAGACTGCCAAAGAACCTGTCTTCTACTACTATCACCTTTAATAACTTTCATCTTGGTTTTCTTTAAAACATGAAAATGAAACTATTCAACTCAGATGGCTGCTGGTGGTCTGTCTCCCTGTCAGCCTCAGAGAGCAACTTGGTTTCTGTATCTCTCTGCAGAAGCATGACAAAGTCATTGAGCTGCTGAATCCAATATTCATGTAACACCCACAATGTAAGGGGCTCCCAAGGTAGAGCAGCATATTTGGGAAATCTGCATTCGCACTGGACAGCCCCAGATGGGATGTCTATGTCAAAGGCATTCCATGAGCAAAGGAAATGCTACAGGAGCATGCTCCACGCCAAAAACTCTCAGGCAAAAGCAACGGCTGCTGGCAGGGCCACCTAAAGCACACAAGAGCAGACCTGCAGCTGTTCAGCTCTTGCAACTGAGAACAAAAGATAGTGCAAACACACAAGGAAGGTCAGGAGCCACCTAGAGCCCCTGTTATCCCTCACATCATTCCTGTATGCAGTGAAGCGCATATGGGGGACTGAGAATGTGGCACAGTATCACCCATCTGCAGACTTTCCAGTCTAAGGAAGGGGAACGAGCAACCTGTCCATCTTGTTTCTGGTAATGTTCAAACTACTTCTCATCCAAGCCACAAGGCACATGCATCCAGCCCCAGGGTTCCAGCAAAAGCCCTGCACAGATGTCCCCAGGCATCATTCAGGTAAAAGATTTTGAAAGTTTACTTAACTTTGAACTCCATGAAGCTAAAGAGTGTTTTCTAAAAAGCCATAGCATACACAGAAGAGAAACCAAAATGTTCTAATTAAAGGCCTTCTCCTGTTATCAGAGGATATTGGATTAGTGCAAACCACATCAGAGGGAACTAGTTAATCCATGTTTGGTTGATTTGTACACTGGGGAGGCCAAAAGATTTTAGCAGTCACTATTATTTACAGCAGCTATAACATCCTGTCAGTTCAATGACAGAAAAAATAGCATTACTTTTTTGGCTGAATGATGAGGGTTTTCTGTTTTTAATATGTACACATTTCTAACTATCTGACTTCTAAACCAATATTATAAATATACTTTGACTTGTGATGTTAGCTTCAAGAATATCCATGACACATGAATTAACTGTGCTGATAACCTCCAGAGAGTTGCAAATAGGAACATGATGTAACAGCCATGGTAAGTCATTTCAGGAGTACTTTTAATTCCACATGACAACAGTTCTCTTGATGGAGGGGTGGGCTGGGAGAGGCCGGGATTTGCCTGGATTATTCTTTAGGATTACTAGCGTGCATCCTGACACAACATCTACAGTTATGTTCAACAGAAAAGCATGAGAACTTTGTCATGTCCCACTGTGTGCATAAGCCAGAACAGTCTATTCAGCTTTTGCATTGCTTTCTCGGTGAACTTATTAATAAATAATGAGCATACCTCTAAACACACTCTTTGTTAAAATGAAAATGGAGTTCTTCATTTATGGTACCAAAGTTTCCACATTCCAGGTGGGTCATTTCCGGCCTTTTTCTCCTTGGCACACTGTTTAGACAAAGAAGCGTCTGTATGCTTCACTAACCCTGATGTTGTACTAACTCTAGGCTTGAACTTTCAGGCTAGGTGATATTTTTCACCTTTTCTAAATGAATGCCTTGTTCAACACATTGTTGATACAAGGCTGAAGAGAGGTATATTATACCATAAGGGACCAGTTTACATATAGCAATACACATTTTTTTTTATTAATGCGATCCATCATTTACCTTATCCTCTCTGTGAGCAAAACAAAAGGATCAAATTTATATGTAACTGCCCAACCCACAGATTTTTGTAAGGCCTGTTTATGAAAAGAGAAACCAGTGTGGGAGTAAAATATAATTCATAACATATAAATACTTCCTGAAGGTACAATAATGATCATGGCATCAGCAGAAATAAAAAGCATTATGGGACAAATAGTAGCAGATCCTCACATTAGAAGGCAGCAGAGAGAGGTCAGGAAAGGAGGATAAGGGGGAGCTGGTAGCCCCACTGTGGCCCACACAGAGTGAGCAGCAGCATTAGCTGAGCAGGAGGGAAGAGAATGTGAAGCTTCTGTCTCTGATAAGTCTGTTAAAATGCTGTTTCTAGCAAGCAATATCTCAAATATCAGCTAATACGGACATTTGATATTGCAGTAATGGCATCTGGACCAATTACAGTTCTTTTGTATGCTTCTTTTCACATAACTAGAGTGAAACCAAGTACTTGTCTACTTCTCCTATCTATAAAGAAAATGAGACATGATGAATTAAGTGCAAGTTCCTAAGATTTTAAGCACCAGATCTTTAGCAGATGTAAATAAGCACCAATCAGCAGAGCTGCTCT
The DNA here is from genome assembly GCA_013389945.1 of Fregata magnificens. Lineage (NCBI taxonomy): Eukaryota > Metazoa > Chordata > Aves > Suliformes > Fregatidae > Fregata > Fregata magnificens. The sequence continues at coordinate 11,378 of WAAD01041317.1, read as the reverse complement.
CACAGAGCTGTGCCCTGATCTACTCAATCATTGTCTTCTGCTGCGGCTCAGGCATCTTCATTCCCTTTTATAACAGAGTAAGGTCAGCAGGACAGCTGGGGGAAGCTGGATGGGAGTGAAGACACAGACTGGTGTAAGAGGAAAAGACAGATTCCAAAAAAGGTAGACAACACGGAAGACAGCCCTGAGATGAACATGGGAGGGTGAAGAAGTGGCACTAAGGAAGGTGACATGGATGGACCGTATTCCTGGAAGCAACGACATAAGGCAATGAGGGGCAAGCTGTAGTCAGGGGCTGTATTCTGCAGAGTAGGAGCGGTATTGCAGTCCAGAAAACTAGACACAGCTAGTAAAAGGGCAGGCTGGAAGAGTTAAATATCACAGTCATTAATGAACTGAAATTAGATTATAAATCCTTTCAGATCTGTCACCCGTTGTGGTAATGATGCCCTGCCTCTTCGTTTCACTGCAGAGACCATTTCTGCTTATGAGACTGTAAGCAATTAGAATAAGAGCCCTCACCACCATGAAACATATCAGAAGATACACAGATCAGAAGACCAGCACTTCACAAACTATATACTTGTGGTGCAGCTACTATAAAGTATGCAAGAAATGCAATGGGATATAAAGTTTTTGGCAGCTGCTGTCGGTTAACAACAGAAATAGGAAAGATAAAAAGCAAGAAAACTAGAGAGCAAGAGGCTGCAGTTGCCACAGACAAAATTTCTGTATCAGAAATGGAATGGAAAGAAGATAGTGCCCTATTTCACTTCATCAGGAGGTGATCGCTTCTCTTGTTATTGGTATAACAACGAGCAGTCCTCACTGTGAACATTTGGTCCAGTTCTGTTTTCACGTACTCTGGGCCTCCCAAACCTGTTGGTCCTGTGAGAAAATAAGCCTTCTGAGAAAATAAGCAAAGAGTTTAGGAAAAAAGTGACACTTTTTACAGCAGCAGAAACAGCTATTGAATTCCAGCTTTGCACCACTGCTGTACTGTGGGCTGGCAGCTTTCAGAAAGAGAAGCCTCTAGGTCTGGGGTTTGTAAGCAATTTGCTACACTTGTCATCCTTGCTGTATAAAAGCCTTTCCCGGAGGACACTGTTCTAGCAAAATTATCCACCGCAAAGGCCAGCAGCATGCTCATCGTGCCTCAATCAAGGCTGCATAAAGAGGAAAGTCAATCATGCGTGTCTATCATTTGGACGATTAGCCTTTCTGACTGCAGACACTATTCTAAAAGGCTAGTCCTCAGAAGCACCTAATTTCTCAGTTGAAAATTATTTCTCTTTGTCTGTCAGAAGCACATAGCAATGAATGTCCTCTGAGAACAATATTCAGTGACTTAAAGCAGGATCAATGCAAATACATCAGAAGCATCCTTGTAACGTCTCTAAGACCAAACAAAAAAATATTGGGTATTTGTGATATAGAGTAGCTAAAAACAACAACAAAAGAAAGAAGATGAGCACAGCACACTAGTACTCATGCATCTCCTTTTACACTTGTGATACCGCTCCTTTCAGTCTCCTTCATTTAGCCTGTATTCCCTCTGCGCCTCATCAGCTGTATTAACTCCAACTATTTTTAAAGAGGAAAAAACCCCACATGGTCAAAAGAAAAGGAAGAATTATTTCCAAGGAACTCTTCATAATCACAATACACTGCTTTAATCTCTGAACTGTATTCTATATCTGATTTATACTAAATTACACCACCTTCTATTATCAGTTAAGTTTTTTAGTATTGTCTCGTCTGCTTGTGCTCCCTGGTAATTCAAAGGAAATAAAACCCCTGAATTGCAAGAGACATCCTTACAGATCCACAAATATAATGGTCTGATGAACATAACTGATAAAGCAATTTAAACAACAACATAAAAATTATTGCTTAATCTGCAATAATGATTTATCTACCACCTTGTCTACTTTCTGTGAAGGCAAAGTTCTGAGCCACGCAAGGTCTAAGAATTTCCAGTTCATTCTTACTTTCCTTCCTTCATTCTTTTTTGACATTTTTAACATCTACTCAAAAGAATTTCTTCAAAGGGACCAGATCTGAACCATGATGACAAAGGCATGTCTAGATGGAGCTAGGAGTAACGCTAGGGGTTTTTTTCAGTCTGAGTTGAAAGGAAGGTTCACTTCTTCCCCTATCTGTCTTATCTCTAAGATCAGCAAAACACAGACAAATTGGCTTCTTAATGGGGGAAAAAAGCACAAGTAAAAGCATTTTTATACTACGCCTTTACTTTCAAGCTCAACTAAATATCAGCAAATGGAAATTAATGTCTCACTTAATATGAAGCTCTTCTTGCCAGTCTATAATCCTCCTCATCCTTCCTCCTCCTCCCCTCTACTCTTGAACTTGATGTGGTCTCTGGCAGCTATTTGTAAATTAAAAGGCACCACTGCATGACGGAGGTGCTTTTGTTTGACTTCTGCATGCACAGGCTGGGATGTGAACTGAAGGCATGATTGCTGGGACAGCCTGCCCAATGTGCATAAATCAAGATTTATTTCTGCAATTTTTTTTTAAATGAAGTGAATTAAAAACTACAGAAGATACCACGTTGATAATTTTGGAGGCCAAAATCTTTCTCTAAACAGACCAGGTACTGCATAAACTGTATCCAGATCAGTTTATCTACTAACACACCTCAGCTCTATTTGACTAGGGCCATTTCAAGGGGCAAGAGGATTGTTTAGCATCTGTGCCTGTTTAATCTTGGGCTCTCCGTCAAGACTGCTAATTCACGTACTGGTTTTCCCCATCTATTTGTCTATTCACTGAGAGACCACCAACAGCCTTCCCTCCACTGCTCTGAATCTCTAGCTGTCTAGAGTTTGAAAATATCATGTCCTAAAACTCTCCTTTTAAGAAAGTATCTTTCCATTCTGCTTCCATTTTGGGATATAATACAAACTATTAAAATGAAACAGGCTCCCATGGTCTCTTTGAAATATTGATTTCTCCAGCATAACATCTCTCTGGGGGTCCAAAGAACAGAATCCCTGCACATCCCCACATAGGAAAAGGCAGTAACTGGAGGGCACCCTGCCCACTGTGGGGAGACTGCTGTCCTAAATAATCCTTGAACTCCAGTTACCGCACATGTTGCTGTTATGTGTGGTGTTACTGGGTGGGTACAAGGGCAGCAGATCTGTGAATATCCCCCT
>WAAD01041316.1:38470-63399 GCA_013389945.1 Fregata magnificens | reverse complement strand
AATTGGGTACTATAATACAGCTGGGCCTGCCCAGTGCTGAGCAGATGGAAGGATTCCTGCTTCTGTCTTGCACATGGTACTACTTCTTACACATCTCAACACAGTTTTGCTGTTTTCGCAACATTAAATTGCCTTTATTGTCCACGATTCTTTTTCAGTAGTAGAGTAAGTGACAAAACTAACATCTGCTATATGTGGTTTCTTCCTCTTTCATCCTCACCACAGGAGGAGAAGAGTGTATATATTTTGAGCGTTTTGATGTGGTGGGGTTTTGCCGCTGTTTGTTTTCTTCTATACATGTAGTTTTGTGTTTAATGTGGAGAATTTGATTATATCATTTGGGTGTTTTCTTTTTATTTGTTTTGGGTTTTGTTATAGAACAGGCTGAGGATATTTCATACACAAATGAGAGTCTATAAGCACTGGATAGGGAGCTTTATGTCCCATTTAGGCACACTGTGATCTTCTCCACATCTCTGTGCTAATACACCTAACTTCTGACCTGCAATTATCCTGCAGTTCCTATTTTGGGTTTCTCCTAAGGTAAGGGAGTCTGACAGCTGTGTCAGGCTTTGTGCCATGGGCATATGTACACAGGGGCTTAGGAAGAGATTCATCAATTCCAGAGTTAGTTCAGAGCGAGTTTCATTAAGAGAATGTTTTATAACCATATAGCATTTTTCATTCCAAAGAACCCCAAAGGAACATACAGAAAATGGATCCTCTCCAAGGGCAAGCAGAAAATTAAATTGCAACTTTCTGCTGCTTGCAGGGAAAATGGAGGTGTAAGACTTCGTTTCCTTTATTAAAGAATCCTACTCAGGAAAGTTGCTTTAATTTCTAAAGAAACATTGCAAATAATGGCTAACCCTGGTGTTGTATTGTTACACTCAAAATCTTGTTGATGAGCAAAGAGGAAACACACCTTATATAAAAAGCTGAGAATTTATTGTTAGTAACATTGAAAACTAATCGAAGTCCATCCTAATCCAAGACTGAATCTAGATTGAATTACTGCAGAAAAAAAAATAATTCTTCTATTCAGAAAAATTTTCAATAATGATGACAGCTATAAAATTGTTGTACACATCCTTCTTAGCTTCTACCTCTTTTCCTGCTGTTGCTCTCACTGTTTCCTGGTTCCTCTGGGTCATAAAGTTGGTGGTTTCATTCCAGTGTTTGTGATAGGGGTGTTATGGCAAGTTGTGAGCACCTGGAGTCCTTTGCCAGGACAAGCGTGATGCTCTTCTTCCTCCCTTTGGGATCATTTGGGTCATTTTTATGCATTTGCTAACATGCTTTTATGTGTTGCTTTTTCTTCATTGGTCTGAAGCTCCACGTTACATCCAAATTTACGAGATATGATGTCTTTCACATTTGTTAGATACTTTCTCTTTGTTGCCCCTAAAATCAGTTTTGTCCAGCTCCAGGTCTGCATTTCTTTAACTAAACATTGGTCAGTTGTTTATAGCCACGGATTCTCCAGTGTCAAGTCTGTGCTTCATGCCTTGTTATCCCGTGACTGTACTTCTCTGTACTGCATCCTGTGTCACCACTTCTCAAGGCCTCTTTTATCATACAAGGCCTGTATTTCTCTGTACTACATCATTGTGTGAGAGTTATGAAGCTTTGGTGGTACCGTACAAAGATAAACAAGTAAAAATAAATTAGCCAAATGCTGTTACAGTGAAACCAAGTGAAACAAAGCTGCAGGCAGGTCAAGGAAAGTTCAGCGAGAGCAAGCCTGACAAACCTCCATCCTGAGGTTTGAGGCCTTGCAAACTCAAAATATGGCCTGTTACNACATAGGATGCAAAACTAACTAGCAGGAGTCAAACTTTGCTGGGCATTTGTATTCAGGTGAGAAGTGCCTTGAGGCTTTCAGGGAGTAGTAAGAGGTCCTTTTTTATATGTCATCCCAGACATCGTACTTGCTGCTTCAGTTGACCGAAGTACAGTGCCAGTATGTAATGAGCTCCCCCAAACTCCATCTGAGCACACACAAGGGTGCTGGGCTGTCTGAATGTAGGACTGTGGCATATCACAAGTGATCAAAGTCTCTTTGCTTATAAGACAAATGAAGTGGTACTCAGCTAAACAATATTAAAAATCTACCAAAAGTAAAAGAAGAGCTAAAATCTGGCAGTGGCAAGAGGGACAAATGGAGACAACCAAGAGGACTTTTCTGAGCCACCACTAAAGCGTGTAACCAGGAGAACCGCAACTGAGCTATGAAAGTGTGTGAGTGTGTCTTTGAGAAAGGTTGTTATACAGGTTAACACAGGCAGCTCTTCTTTCTCTGGTTTTCCTTTCCCCCTCCAAGCTCAATGCCCCTGACTTTATGAGTGAAAATATCCTGAGTAATTGAAGTTGCAAACCCCAGCAGAATATTAAATTAGAAATTAAGCAAAAATGCTCATCAGTTGGAGCACAGAAATCCTGGGCAACTTTTCTAACGCAGTGTTACGGCAATTGGAATAATTTTTTTCCCCAACTGCTTTGCTAACTGAATTGATTGAATTAAATGTGTTCTGTGGTGCTAGCTAACCTCTGACCCCAGTTACTCAGGATAATCAGGGGGGTAATCAGCCTGCTGTGATCTGAGCTCCAAAGGAACAAGAATATTGTAAGGTTCAGGGAGCCTATGCTGGCATTAATCAGATGTCATCAGGGTTTGATTATAAATCCTGAAGACCACCAAATTGATACAACATGGTTTAATTCACTAAAAATTAGGTATCTACATACTAATCACCAACCTGAATATCTGAAAGTGATTGCTTTTCTAGTAAGTGAAGTCAGGTGTCAACACTTTGGAATGTCCCACAGTTTAGTAATAAATATAATGATCAGCATCAGCACAAAAGTAGCATTAGCCAGATTAAAAAAGATTTTTGTTCTAACCTCAAATAGATTTTTTTCCTCCTGTTGGAGTTTACAGCTCCACTGAAATTGTTCCTCATGTTTCTACTCTAATTATGAGCTTACTCAGAAGCAAGAAATAGTATATGTTTCAAGCTACCTGCAAGCGCAGCATTTTTTCTCCCTTCCGAGGAGAGAAGGGATGGCTGGTTACAGTGTATCATACTGCTGTGTATAGAAATAAAGTGATATTTATTGTCCCTTAAAATTATTTCCCCTAGAACTGGCAAGCTCAGTTGAAAAATCTGTATCTAGAAATGTGTGTTAGGATCCAATTAATTGCTAGTGTACTTGCTTGCTCTCCTTGGGAAGAGTTCAGTCTGGCAATTTTGATGCAGATGTATTGGCATATTATGTAGAGATTTGCTACAGAAGAAGGGGAAGCAGTCTTAAGAGAGAGAAATAGCACAGTTGCTTAATAAACTAATTTTCTTCATACATGTAGTGATTTAATGAGCATTCAACCCTGTGGAAAAGCTTTTTCGTATAAACCAATGATAATACCAAATGCTTCTTTATCTTATTGGTGTCACCTGGATTTCCTGGGAATTGCCTTTATTTGCGTTAGAAATTTGGTCTGCTTGGAATTGGAGGACTTAAGCTGCTGCTCAAGGATTTCCAAGCATAGCACAGCATTAGCTGTGACCAGGATGAAGGAATTGTATGAATTCTGGACATCCCAGCAAGAGTCAGCTCTAGTGATTACTTGCTGCATAGATGCATTGGACTTTCTCTTCCTACCCAGACTGGGTGTGGAGTACATTTGTGCTAGGCGTGATGCTTCTCACCTTCCATCAACATATTACAGTGATGGTCTTCACAGGCACAATAACCATGATGTGCCACTGGGACAGGCCACGTTTGCTGTTCATGTTCAGGTAATCTCTGCAGCCCATACAAGGTAGGTCTGACAGGCTTGATTCACTCTATACAGACTTCATGGTGTGCACGCACATCTTTCTGTCCAAAGCACAAGTGTAGTGCCTTGGCCTGTCTTGACCTCCCTCCTAATTCTTGGTGCTCAGATACATAAACTGAGAAGCATTGCCATCAAACTTGTAGTCATCCACACTCTGCAAATAACTTAGAGAGGATTCAGTATCAGGATATATAAAAATCTTTAGTTCATTCTTTATCCTCCTTATTAATAAAAAAGACCAAATGGATACTTATCTATTTACAGCAAAACATATCCAGCTGAGGCTGCAACGATGTTTGTGTTCAAGAAGGCTGCGTGTACAGTGAATGTATGGTTAGGAAAACATAAATTACAGGTGAGAAAATGAAAGGGCCTTGAATGTTCCCTCTGTGACATTCTAGACAGGAAATAAGCGCACAATGGGCACTTACAAATGGAATGTTTCATTTTCCTTTATCACAAATATTTTTGTTTCAAGAAAAGATGAAATGAGCATTGGCAAAAGGAGCTGGGCAGTGGGAGATGGAGACCATGGTGTCCTTAAAGCAGAAAACGATAAATCTATTTAGCATACCTTTGCTTTTTTCCTGACCTTTTCCACATCTGTGCAATGCCAAAACATACATCTGTTCCTCCATCCTTCAATCACTGTTGAGCACTGTATATCTCAATATACGCTTAAATCTCTTGCGTTTTCAAAGCAGGCCACCCCAGCAGCAAGTGAACTCCTCTCAGACTGCCTTTTGAAACCTCCCATCACAGTACTATATGGGGAGGCTCAGACCACTCCATAGTCATTAGTCAAATAGGTTGCGTTCATTTCTACTATTCTTTCTTCTTGACCTTGGGAAAAGAATTTTTCTCTGCTAAGAGGGTTGGAGACTCCAGGACCTCGTTGTTCCCTATCACGGTAATGAGAGCACTGTGCTTACCTGAGTGTTCAAGATATGATAAAGATTTTTCTGCTATGGGAGGAAAACAGAAAAGGACAGAGACCATTAATCATGAAAGTTCACCTATGTCTATGGTCTCTAAATGATTCTTCTTGTATCATAGCTTTTTGATATAGCAGTAATATTTATGTTCAATGAATGTTGTGCAAACAGGATGTAGGCTAGATAATTTGAGGAAAAAATAATGTATATCCAGTAGAAGAAACTATGTGCGGTTGACTTCATTTATCACTTTGTCGGCAGACTTGGAAGACTTATTGTGTTCGGATAGATTGAAATATGGAGCGTTCAGCCCAAATTCTCCTTTTCCCACCCAGTTTTTCTCCAGTCCCCACCCCACAGAAAACAGAATGCTGACTAGAGATTTCATTTTTAAAATTCAGACAAATTCTGTATCACTGCAGATAATACTGCCTGTAAACTTCCATCTGTACCTCCTGCCTCCACTGGAACAGTGTGAAACCTTGCAGAGTTCTTATCTGCTTCCAAAAAAGAGTTTTCAAACTGGGCTAACTTCAGCCAGCTCTCCGCTGGAGGGGCTTGTAAATCTAGGGCATCTCATCCCCATCAGTTGGCACAGCCTAAAATGCCAGAAGTTTGGGGAATCGATGAAATTCATTGCTAAAATATTCTAGAGATACAAGTTGCTTTGAATGCTTTGAATGGTGCTGCTAGGCACTGCTCACCAAAGACCACGTGAAGAAGCTTAACCACTGTCAAAACATCTGTTGCTGGCAGCATGGGTCGTGATCAGCTGTAAACTGGCACAGTGGATAACTATCTTCTTTGGAAGCAATGTCCTCTCAGGGCAGAAAAAGCAAGATTTTTCATTGGATGCATATGCTTCTTTTTATCAAAGAGCCCAAAGATTCTGCCATTGAGAAAGTCTCATTTACATTGTAATTTCTAGCTCTCTGCAAATACATGTTGGCTTCTTAACCTAGTAAGAGTCTCATTCAGTCTTGCAATATTAAGGTGCCAAAAAAGAGTGTTTTCACGGCATTCTGACAAGTGTATAAAGGATTTGAAAAAGCCCCATGTTAACCTGTGATTTCTTTGGACAGTGTAATCTTATTTGGAAATACTGCTAAATTGTGACTCAGTTCCATCTACTATTCAGTGATCAAATTGTGTTTAACCTATGTTTTAAACCTGATCTTGAACTAACTGGGTTCCAAAACATTGTGACAGTCGCTATGAAGTTGGTGTCTATATATGAGCTTCATAGACCAATTTATTATTTTCTTATTTATACACAGTTGAGAGGTAATCATCATCATTTTAAACAGAGAACAAATAACCATTGGAGCTGATTGCCAAAGAATTTAATAGTATGCTTATCACTTAGGTTCTTTAAATCTAGAATTGGTGCTTTTTGAGAAAATTGTGCTCAACTTCAAGTTGTCAATATTGATGCCGAGTCACTGGAGATGACTATTCGAAGTGTGTGTGGCCAAATATTTAAAACAGCCAACAGCATTACAGAATTCACTTAAATTAGACTATGTGCATTCAAAAACCTGTGAATGCATTTTCTATTTGGTGTTCGTGTAAGGCAGGAGAAACACACAGAAAAATCACTCCCAGAAGAGGTTACACCATTTTAGGTAATGATTTCCTGAGTAATAAGAGTATCATCTTAAAGGGCTTTTTTTTTTTTTTCTTTTTCTTTTTCCCCATCAAGACATGTATAAACCCTTGCTTGTCAGAATGGATTTCTTGGCATTTTATTTTTTCATCAAATCTGTGCACAGTCATAGCTCATGTCACTTCTAAGGGCATGTTTGGTAAAGTATTCAGGAACATCTTATTCATTGCTAAGCCCTCAAATAATAGAATAGAGGACTAACAGATTTGTGTTAAAAGATAAAAATGTAATAAATCATGAAATTAGGATTTCACAGAACGTTCATTTGTAACTGTAGTAGTAGTTATATAGACGAACAAGGTCCCTGTAGAATTTTATCTAGGAAATTTTAGTTCTTTGACCTATTTAGAATGAAGTATTCTTTTTTTTAACTTCTTCCATTACTTTGCTTTCATATAGCACTAAAATACAGTTTTCATACACGTATGAAAAGAAATCTTGGAAGTTGCCTTCCTAAAGAGAAGTCGCAAAATGCCCTTTTCTACTTCCTACATGTAAACAGGACAATAATTTAAAAATCATCAGTAGCTTTCATCTACTGAAGCTCTTGTCACTGCCCAGCTCCCTCCCCATCAGTACAGAGGCCACATTGCACTTATTTATACCTGGGAGCAGACTAAAGCCACTAGAGTAGTTTCTGCTTCATTCCTCTAAATCTCCCAGACTTTCTAGCAAATTGACTGGTCTCTGCATATGGATGTTAAAGTCAATGCTATCACAACAATCTTTCTGTTGTGATAAAATTCCCCTTTTATCTACCGCTTTGATGTTCAGAGAGGAGTGAATTCATCTGTCCTGCTGTTAAGGAGGATGAATTCCTTGTAATAGGAGTAGGTGGCTTTCGCACTTTTTTCTATTAGTAAGGCAGTATCAGTAAGCTCAACCATATATGTTCAGATGTTAATCTTCAGCATCAGAAAAGTTGGTTTGGGTATGAAAAAGTCTCTGCTAAAAATGAAAGAAGCATTTAACAAGGCCTCCTTCCCTTCTCTCATGACCGTCATTAGCATAAGTGAGAACTGTGTGGATTGATGGGGGAAAAAGCCTGTAAAACCTTTCTGCTCCTAAAATGCAGTGGATGAAAAAGAAAGAAAAATCCAGCTAAGTCTATTCTATTTAAAGTTCATTCTATTTAAAGAAGACATCCAGCATCTTAGAAAGAAGATAGGCTTAACACTGCTCTTCATGGGAAGAAATAGTACGTAGCTGGGCTGGCTGCATACAGCGCAAGTGGTCTCATAAATGTGAAGAGCAGGTATTTCCCTGGTCCCTAGGCAACGCTGATGTTGTAACAGGTGAATAGGTGTAGTTCGCTCTTTCAGGCTTGGTCAGATCATCATTTTCTACAATGCTGTTGTTTTAAACATAAGGTTTGTTCTACCTGGGGGGAAAGAATTTTTGATAGATAAGAAAATAACGCCATTATTTCTTTGAGTTTTTCTCAGAAGTACCTTAAGTGTAGTAAATATTATAGTGACCTTTTGCTGTCCCCTGTCCACCTGGAGAAAGAGTATTTGTTTTTCTGTGATATGATGTGGTGGTTTAGCCCCAGTCAGCAACCAAGCACCACACAGCCTTTCGCTCACCCTCCCCCCCAGTGGGATGGGGGAGAGAATCTGAAGAGCAAAACTCGTGGGTTGAGATAAGAACAGTTTAATAATTGAAATAAAATTAATAATAATTCATAATGAAAAGGAAAACAATGAGAGAGAGAGGAAAAAAAAACCAGGAAAAACAAGTGATGCAACTGCTCACCACCCGCCAACCGACACCCAGCCAGTCCCCGAGCAGTGATCGCTGCGCCCCGGCCAACTCCCCCCAGCTTATGTACTGAGCGTGACGTCATATGGTACGGAATATCCCTTTGGCCAGCTGGGGTCAGCTGTCCTGGCTGTGCCCCCTCCCAGCTTCTTGTGCACCTGGCTGAGCACGGGAAGCTGAAAAGTCCTTGACTTAGTGTAAGCACTACTTAGCAACAACTAAAACATCAGTGTGTTATCAATGTTATTCTCATACCAAATCCAAAACTGTACCAGCTACTAGGAAGAAAATTAACTCTATCCCAGCTGAAACCAGGACATACAACCATCATTCTAGAAGCATCCATTGTATTTGTGGGTACTTGATTTATTCTAGTAATATATGAATGCACCTTGCATTTATAGGTGGCAAAGTGAAAAAAAGAATGAATCCTTTCTAAATTATTTATATGTTCTGAAAAAAAAGAGAGATGTTTGTCTTCCTTCTGAATCTTCAGACAACTGTACTACATTTGATGTGTACCCTGGAGGTTACAGGCTTTGAAGCAGGCATTCAAGATAGGATTAATATATGTTACAATTATCTTTTTGCCTTCACTCAGTAAGGCCATGAGCTGGGCTGAGGAAGAGTCAAAGTCTAGTGTAAACAAAAGTCTTCGAAATGATTCAAAAAAACTGGCTATTTTCAAGTATCCTTCACCATCACTTAATTTACAGTCCCTGAATGGCTTTTTAGTCTTCTGCAAGCACATAAATCAGAGGATAGGAATACAACATCAGCTCTGAATGGGGTTTCAGCACTGCTGTGGGAGAGAAGCAGAAAGTAAAGTTCTTTAAATTTATTTGTGAATCTTATGAGGACCTTACTCTGTAGATCTTCCAAAGTTTTCTGAGATTTTTGATGTCTGCAAGAGGGATAGGAGGACTCTTTGCACTGCCACTCTGGCAACTTTACAGGCAACTCTTGCGGCGCCCAGCAGGTTATCCATCCACCCATTTTACCCCATTATTTTTGCATTCTGTCCCTGCCCTACTCAATCATGAATCCTAATACCTAAAGAGTTCTTGAAGTGGTCCCACTGAATCCCAGAGATAGCTTGGCTTCATCACAATGGAAAACTGCTCACAAAGGGACTTGTACCTGGAGCATGGGGAAACAGACTGATTAATACTTTCTTGTTTCTTTGTTTGTTGCATTACTAGTACTCCTTAGCAGTACTTTTCCAAGCAGACTGATGAGCAGCAAAACGAGAAAAAAATCATGTTGAAACTCCCCTTGCCTTTTTTTGATCATTCATGATTAACATCAGTTATATTAAGCATCTTTGTGTTTTTCAATAAAAAGGCACAAATTTATAGAGCCTGTAGAAATTGTAACCATGTTACAGAGAACAGAATTTAATCTCTGGTCTTCCATTTAGCTAATTAATCTTTCGGATTTGTTTCTGTTGTTGCAGGCTGCAGCATATAGTGGACAAAAATATTCATTCAGTCTTTCATTATTGAGCAGTACTTTTATTTTGTAAAGTAACTGGTGTGTGCCTTAAAAGATCACAAGGCATTTACAATACATAGCCTGTGAAATCCATTCCAAAGTAAAAAGTGAAAATGCATCCAAAATTATTATGGTCAATTTCGTATATTCAAAAAGACTTTTTTCTAAGCTACAATGGAATTCTTTCTGTCATTTCACTGGGGAGATGGACGAATATTATGTACTTAGAAAAAAATATAGAATAAGCTGAAAGAAACACTTTAAGAAATAATATAGTGCCTACAAGCCAGCCTTATGGTAGTAAGACAATGACAATTACTAAAGACTGTTTAGGTGACTCATAGCTTTAATTTGTGTTTCGCATCTAGTCTAGACCATCAAATCCTTGTCATACTATGATAATGCTTTATATTTACATAGTGTCTTTCATCTAAATGGCTTCCAAAGTGCTTCATATGTTGCTTTGTGTACAGCTTACATCAACTTAATCTATTATGTTAATACAGCTATCTCTGTAGTGAAATACAGCAGCTATTTGTGTCCGTATAGTAAAGGCCATGCACAGTTTTAAGAGGGAAAATACCTTCAAAATCTGTAGAAGAGATTAGGAAGAATGTAATACCAAGTTACAATTTGCCCTGACCACAAAATTGGCAATTAAATTGCTCATGTAGAGAGTTCAGTATAAACTGCAGTTGGTCAGGTCCTCTGTTTTTCAGCCCACCAGGGGCCCCCAATAGCAGGCCAGCACATTTGGTCATTGTGCGGAGGTGAAAGGTGACTGAAGAATCATCAGTATCGCTTTGTTCGATGCACAAATGTAATGCTAAATATTTTCACCTAGTATTTCACCTGCCTAGTTTGTGAAGTCTGATGAGCTCCGAGCACTTGGTTTATTGTTAGCTGGCAAGCTGGGCTTTGTGTCCCAGTGAATTCCACAAGAAATGTCCATTACTGACATTTATGAGATTCTCATTCCTCACTGCTTGAGAATGCAAACCTTTGTGATCACTCTGAAAATTCGTTTGTCCTTGGAGATATTCCAGATACAGAGCTATGGAAAATACATTGTTTCCTTAACAAATAAATATTGGCCACTCAGGTGCACACATACTGAATGACAGTGTGCAAAGTAAAAGACACAGACAAAGAGCAAGCAGATTGCAAGAGATTGTATAAGCTTGTCTTCATGTTTTCAAGAAAGTAGATAGACAAAATATGGTTACAAAAGCAGTGGACTTCAGTGGAGGAGGACAAATACAATAACACAATTTCCCTGGGGAATTTCTAATAGAGACGGGAATTAATATATCCCATTATTTCTCATCTTTTATGATATATAGATGGGGAAACAAACACATGATAGTAGCACAGAATACCTTCAACTGGAATGTCGCCCTGATAAATGCAAACTGACATGCAGTTTTAATTTGTTTGTTCTTGACGGGGAATCACAGCATGCAGAATCTTAATGACCAATCCCAGACACGTTTATCTGGCATTGTGTTTGCTGCTTGTGGCAGCTCTTTAATTTGGGTGTGTCGGTACCCCGCTCTGAGACAGTTTTTCGGTGGCTTCATAAAGGTATTAAGGTTATTACTGCATGCTCATGCTGTTGCTGGACAGTAGACGTTCAGGTGGTTCTGATGCAGTTAAGTTCATTTGTTCCTCTGTGCTCTGAGAAGCCAGTAAATAAGACCTCACTTACTACAGAAGCTTTAAATAAGGCTGTCAGATAAGAATCCAATTTTCATACAGGTTAGGTACCATTTCCAGTTTGGTTGAGGCTGAAATGGGGTTGGTGCCTGTATTCTCAGGTGATAACATTTTACAAAGTGATCTTGTCATGTTATCTGCCCCATGGTGGAAATCTAACAAGACTGGCTTTTCCTGAGACCCTACTGAGCCATTCTGCTGTCCCACCAGTTCTCCATAGAGCTCAGTGTGGAGGAGGATTTGGCTCAGTGTTATATTATATCCTGGCTCTGCCAGGAAACAGCTACTAAAATTAAGCCGTGGTTCAATGTGTTTGTTTCCCCACTTGACTTCTCCCTTTAGGAGCCTTTGATGCAGGCCTAATTATTCTCAGTAGATACCTGCCATCTTGAATTCCTATACCCAGTAAGATAAAATTCCTGCCAGCTTGGAACCATAATTTTTCATTTTATCTTCTCAAGCTTTGCACATAGTTTGGAGCAGGCTTGCAAGATCCAGGGAAGGAAGGAGTAGAGTTTGACTGTTGAACTGAGATTCTCTCTTCTGCTCAGAGCTATCCTGGGTGCTGTTACATAGACTGTATTCTAACACAGTTGTTTTGAACGTTACTTGTCTCCTTGCCATCCCTTTACTGACTCCTTTGTTGTAACAAATATAAGCTGTTTGTTTTCACTCTCGGGGACCTCCATGCCTAGTGGAACCATCTTTGTGATCTCTCACAATAATGTCCAGTGGTCGATATCTACTTCCTATCAGTCCATCATGACAGCAAACGTTGCTCATTCATTACATTTTCAAGTCTATTTGTGCTTCCTCACAAGCTACCCTCACACTCTTGGAGGAACTCTTCATCTACATCCATCACTATATTTCCTTGATGTCTTTCAGTTCCCCGTTAAAAGTCTCATTTGTCTACAAAAAACTGATGATTAAGCCCAGACTGCTGGCTGCTGTTCACTCATTGTTTCCTTCTAAGTTGCTATCAGTCTGTTGTCTGTCTTTCTATATTTTTTCATAAGCTTTTGGGTGCAGAAAAAGGGGAATCAGGTCTTTTTTATGTATGTTTATAAAACTCTAAATATGACAGAATTACTAGAATTTCTAGGCTGTATACATGATGAACACAATAAGTGACAATATGGCATATCACTCCGCAGAGCAAGTTAGCCTTACATACTCAAATACTCAGTTGTAGTAATTGAATATACCTCCTTCCAGCCAAATGCAACTCCGGCCCAGAGTATTTGCCTTCTGAGATATTATTTTAATATGGGTCTAGATGATAGCAGTTTAAATAAAGTGCTGAACTCATCTATTTTATTCGTAATTTATAGTGGTGCTTAGGGGATATGCAGATATTTAAAAAGAGTAAAATCAATTAACTTGTGATCCAATTATTTGTGTTAGCCACTATGGGGTTTTATTTTAGAGCACTGGATCAGGCTCTCCCAGCTAAGCACCGTGCTTTGAGAATGTGAACCTTTCATTATGAAAAATGATGAAACTGTGGTTATCTTTTCTCTATTTGCAAGTCTAATTCCTATTTTTGTCCTTTCATAGTTTTTAAATTCCCTTCTTTACTTTTGTTTTTGAAAGGGACCCAGATAAATATAACAGATTTTTCTAAATATTAGGATATCTATTTATATAAAGGTGGCTGAACAGGCAAAAGAGTTCACCTTCTAGATAATATACACTATATTTTTTCTGGGCCTCTCTATTTCACAGTAGATACTTGTCTTTTACAGTCACAAATCTGTGATTTATTAACTTTTCATGTTATAAATTTAGAGTAGACACATGTGACAACTTCTGTGATTTGATCATTCTGCTTTTTCATCCATCTTGAACAGATTTTAATTTAATGTTCCAGACAGCTTCAAATACCCTCTGTGTTTATATGGTCATTTCTAAAATGCAAAGAACGCTACGGGTGAGTGTACCACTGCGCTTGGAATTATTTGGCTTGGCACAGCCTTTGCCTGTAGACGTTGTCATTTCCTTGATCTGCAGGTGTCAGGAGCTCTGCACTTTTATGCCCCCAGCAAGTCTATGTGCCCTTTCTGCACTGCTAACTCACTGTAACTGAAGCTACTGAGAGCCCTTCCTAAATCAGGAGAAAATAGGAATGCAGAAGAAAGCCAACCCCAGCTGAGATATCCTTGAATTAGATATCCTTAAACGGACACTCAATATTTTTTTGAACTAGCTGGCACATCATGGCAACCTTTTCCATCATAGTCGGGCACTGGTGGGGTAAGCATAATACATTTATCTCACTGGCTTCACAATGATGTATCTGAATAAAATAGCCAGATCTTTAAATATTTTACCCTAACAGGGCTTACTGTTCCCAAGGTGATCCAGGGAGTATTGAACACTTAATTGAATCATTTCAAATGCATTAAGGAAAAGAATTTTCAGAAGGATCAATATGAACTAGGAGCAGATGCCCAGTCAAATCTAAGGGTTAGATTCTTTAGGATTAGGTTCCTTGAAATCTATTCACCTTTTTACATAGCTAAATAGGAATTGTTCGGTACTGAACACTTGTTGGGAAAAATTCTGGCCCTTATGGATATGATGTCTTGTTTTATACATGCTCAAGCTGAGACAATATGAAATAATACAAAAATATATATTGGGCTAATTGCTTATTTTCAATTAGAGTAAGAGGTGTCCAAGTGTGCTTTCCAGTAACAGCATTGTCATGGTTTAACCCCAGCTGGCAACTAAGCCCCACGCAGCCTCTCACGCACTCCCCCCACAGTGGGATGGGGGAGAGGATTGGAAGGGTAAAAGTGAGAAAACTCATGGGTTGAGATAAAGACAGTTTAACAGGTCAAGCAAAAGCTGCACACACAAGCAAAGCAAAACAAGGAATTCATTCCCTGCTTCCCATCGGCAGGCAGGTGTTCAGCCATCTCCAGGAAAGCAGGGCTCCATCACGCGTAACAGTTACTTGGGAAGACAAACGCCATCACTCCAAACGTCCCCCCCTTCCTTCTTCTTCCCCAGCTTTATATGCTGAGCATGACGCCATATGGTGTGGGACATCCCTTTGGTCAGCTGGGGTCAGCTGTCCCGGCTGTGTCCCCTCCCAGCTCCTTGTGCACCCCCAGCCCACGCGCTGGTGGGGTGGGGTGAGAAGCAGAGCAGGCCTTGACTCTGTGTAAGCACTGCTCAGCAGTAATGAAAACAACCCTGTATTACCAACACTGTTTCCAGCACAAATCCAAAACACAGCCCCATGCTAGCTACTATGAGGAAAATTAACTCTGTCCCAGCCAAAACTAGGACAAGCATTTTGCTGAGCAGGAAGTAATACAATTTTGGTAATCATTCCTCTGTTATTTCCAAGATCCTTAATAGAGCTTTTCTTTTGATTTGTTTCAAAGCAAGCAAAAATATTGTATGTTATCATTTAGAGTTAATTAAACTGCAAATGAGCTTAATGATCTGTCTGAAACAAAGCTCAATCACAACCTGTTCCATATTAACTATCAAAATCAAAAGGATCTTTACGTTCTTTGTTGAACATACCAAAGAAGATAGAAATAGCCAATCATTAATGTCATCCTTTTATAAAATCAAGTTTGAGGCTGGAAAGCTTGAACTGAATGCATACACTCAAATTATACATCTGAATTGAAAAAGGGTTTGAAAACATAAGTCAAATCTATTAGAAGAAATTAAAAAAAAAGATAACAATACAGGAAAAGACATAGTTGTCTCCTCTGTATTTTATTATGAGGAAATCCATTTTATCTACTGTTGTCCAGATTGTGAAATCTATATATTAATAAAATGCCATTTTCTGGATTCAGTATTCTCACAAAATCTTCTGTAGTGTTATGACTTCATGTGGTCTGTAAGACAGAACAACAGACATTTAGGTGTTGAAGCCCCTTGGCTGATTTTTTCTCTTGAGTGATATAATGTCACAGACAATGTAGTTTTTAAGCAGTGCACGTATGGCAAAGCCTATTTGTGTCATTAAAGTTTGTAATTTTGGACTTTTGAAGGCTTAATCCCTAGAAATGCTAAGATTTCCTAATGATCTATAATGGTACTGCTGATGTTCAGCACTTCTCAGGATTAGGTATGTTATCATGCTGGTTTATCCACCTATAAAGCAGGTATTATCTTATCACTCTTATGAACAGTGCTTTTAGCATGTCCGCCTCAAGTACTTGAAAGGTGAAGGGTATTATTAAGTCTGACCCTTACAAGCTTTTCCAATGGTTTGCTTAATGTTTTTCCTACATATATAAGAATGATGTTATACACTGTTTGCCTGGATAGTAAATTAGAGAGAATTTTCTCATAGGGCTTGGCTAGCTGAATTAGACAGCAGTGCAACAAACCTCACAAGGTCATAAAAAATTCTTCCACTGAAAAAAGAAGGTAACACTGACTTATAGTTATGCAGACAAAGTGGTAGCATGAGGTCCAATTATTTTTGAGTCTCTTAGAGCAACCCCTCCAAAAACTGATATGGGAACACTTTTTGTGAAAAATGTTTTATGTATTGGTAACAGTGTAGCGAAAAAGTAATAAGGGTGGGGTAATTTATGAAAATAATAGTCTGAAATGCAAAACTGGATTATTTGTAAGTAATAGTACATTCGAGGGCAAGAATGGGCTATATTAGTCAGCTTCCTCTCCTGCTTAGCTGTGAGTATAGTTTCCTTTCTGATAGCATATGCGCCTATGCAACACTGTATGTATTTTCAGGATTCACTTTTCCAGTAATAGGAGATGAACTGCCTTCTTGTGATCAGAACCTTCCAAAGCTTGATTCCTATCACATTGCTGCTTATCTGCCATCTATTTAATGGAGAGCAGCTGTAAAGTGCTACCTTACATTTTGAGTGAGAATGCATTATTTAGAGCCTGTAACATTCAGTTTCAGTCAAGGATTATATCTTTCTCCTGTTGTGGTAAATAAGTAATGCTGGCTTCGATATTTTGTGTGTGTGTCTGTGGTCATTAATTGAAAATAGTAACAATTTCCTCTATGCTTTTTTTCTAGTTTCAAGCCACAGTAAAGGAGGGAGTCACAGGTGTAATAGTAAACTTAACTGTTGGTGACCGAGATGACCCAGCAACCGGAGCATGGAGAGCTGTCTACACCATTATTAATGGAAACCCAGGGCAGAGTTTTGAAATCCATACCAATCCCCAGACTAATGAGGGAATGCTCTCTGTTGTCAAAGTAAGAACAATTTGCTGTTGTACTGTATTATTCCTGTAAGGTCCACCCACTGGATTCACTGCATAAGAGAAGGCACAGCAAGGATAAATTACTCAAAAATATACAGTTGGCTATCAGCCCTTGTCCAAACAATACGTATAACCCCTTCTTCTGTCACAGTAACCGTACTTCTTTAGTCATAAGGACCTGCCTGTTGCTAACTATATTACCATTGTGCTTAAACAACAGCTAGTTTTGCAGTAAGCATCACCATTAGCAGTGAGACTTTACAAGACAGATTTGTTTGTGTCTGAAGGTACCATTAGAATTCAAGGGCCACATTTTGTTCTCAGAGAACACAGATGCAAATACCAGGGAAGTAAGGGATGTGGCTTCAGACTGAACTGGAGAGCTGCCTTTGGTCCCACATTTCTAAAGTTTCATGAAATAATTTATTACCTGTCTTTGTATGAAGATAATCCTATATCTCACACTTAAAAAAAAAAAAAGAAAACAGTCCTGGTTGCTGCCTGTACCAGAATTTTCTCTGTTTGACTTCAGAAGAGGTATTTTCAAGTTTAAAGACAAATGGAATGTTTTTCCATGGCAGTGCTTTTGATTTCAAGGTAGGAGTTGAGAAAATAGCCTTGTCTTACTTATCATAAGTAGCTACTAAGTATGACTCTGATTTGTTTGCTAAATGCATATTACATCATAAATAAGCATGTATATATGAGAATGAAATTATACCTATGAAGCATGGCAAAAAAGTACATGCTCTTGGATAGAGGGACATCTCGATCTTTCATTAAGTCCATTAAGTTCATCATCTCCAGTGCACTTTATAAGTACCATTGTGTCTAATGCTAAACTCTGACCAAGTATCAGATGTGATGAATGCTGTCGTCCCTTTCTGGCTAATTCTGTCTTCTGTAAGTTTGCAATGGCGTACAAGGAAAAAGTGTTAAGTACTGTCTTTGCACCTTGCACTCTGATTTTATGATATGTTTTACAGCCTCTAGACTATGAGATTTCAGCATTTCACACATTGCTGATTAAAGTAGAAAATGAAGACCCACTGATTCCAGACGTCGCCTATGGCCCCAGTTCCACGGCAACAGTTCAGATCACTGTTGAGGATGTGAATGAAGGCCCAGTTTTCCACCCAAACCCAATGACAGTGACCAAACAAGAAAACATCCCAATTGGCAGTATTGTGTTAACGGTAAATGCCACGGATCCAGATACTTTGCAACATCAGACTATCAGGTGAGTGCAGTACCCCCTAATTTTTGTCCATCAGAAAGTGAGTATCTTTTGTGCCCGAGGATTTGCCTGCCAGTACAGAATTAAATTAAAGTTGTTTGGGCTCTACGTGATAAGTGGCATTTTTTTTTTTTTTTACAATGAAGAAATTCAGTATGATGAAAACAAAGAACTGCATTAGATGGGGGGCAATAGTTTTCCAGGCTATGAAATTACTGCAGTAGAACAATCGAGTGTCATGAGCAATAGGCATAGCTTTGCATAGTGTTTCAAAATGACTTTTAACTGGCTTGTTTATTCCTCTTCCTTCATGAGAGCCAGAGAAAACATGTAAAAATTGAAAAAGTGTATAGAAATAATTTATCTGTTTTACATATGGTTTAAGTCAGTTTATGATCATTTATAATGTCCCTCGGTGAAATAATCACCGTCCATCCATGTTTGAGGGCTGAGAAAATATTTCCCAGTGAAACACTGAAGCTAAGGTAAGCTAAGACTTGACCTTGCCCGGATCAATGAAAGTAAATTATTATTTCTGTGCTATGATAATGTAATCCCATACACGTGCCATGTTGTAAGGAGCAAACCTAGGTATTAAGTGGTGCCATCATCTTATATTTTGATCCACCTGGTCTGGTCTTTTGTTTTTAGATTTGTTGAAAAATGAAAGATCAACCGCTTTCTTCTCTAATACTAAATTAACTTTCCAGACAGCTTTTCTCAGCATTTGAGAACTGCAGGTTAGGCACTAAAACCAAAATCTACATCTGTGTTTAATTTTTCATTCTAGCTTGTGAGTCTGATTTCCTGTAGATATCAATGTGTATAAAAGGGCATAAACGTCTTTGTGAGAATGACTTCAAAGCTTTACCTGAACAATGTGCGCTGTCAGTCTATACCGTGGAGGTAGATTTTTCTACTATCACAGGATTATTTAGCAGTGTTGTGCACTTCTTAAAGAAGGTCTGACATATGTACTGTTCTACAAAAAAAGAAAGCTACTGATCTTGAAGATGTTCTCTGTCGGTAACAAATGTTAGTAAGCATGCCATTGCAAAGGACCACACTGACAGCCTTGGATTCAAATGATATGAAGGTGAATTTAAGCAGGTGAGTGTGCTCATCTCCAAGGAAGTAGGAAAAAGGCAAGGCAGGTAATTAAAAGTTTCAGCTTGCTGCATCACCTCAAAAATACCTAGTTAATGGAGTATGAATAGTTCAATTTTTCTCTATCAAAAATGCCTTTGAGTTCTGCCATTGAAATATCAGTTTAGCTGAAGGATGATCCTTAGCATATATCATTCCCCTTGTTTTCTAAATGTATTTATTTACAGAATGCATTTTTATTCTTAATTTTAGTTTTTGCTCCAAGGATTCCTTAATTCATTCACTGTGGTCACACAGATCTGTCTATGGATGGAGAAACTATGGAATTTCTATTGCTTGTCAGATACAGCAATATGACCCTCAGCAGCACTACTCAGAACCTGGTTTGTGTAGGGAAAGATATTTATTCCCTTTGGGGTTCGGACTGAGTTTAAGAAACGTAATTATTGAAGTTCTCCATAACTTTATATATTTTCCTGGGAGATTAGAAAAGCCATATTAATTGTTGTAACAGTTGATTTTGTGACGCTAAAAGAGAAAAGTCAAGAAAATATAAGGATTTGGTTATCAAAACCAACAATCCAGAAACTATTACCTGAATTTTTCCCCTTGACCTACTGATTTTGCTGAATTTCTCCTAACTATATTGGCACTGAAATTACAGAACATACCAATGAGTCACTGAAAACTTGAAGTTAGCTTTAAGTATTGTGTGTAACCAGCTAAATAACAAAAGCGCTTTTTGCAGTCCACCACATCTCACAACTGGCTGCAAAAGAACTCTCAAATCTTGACTGTAGCTCATAATCTATAAGCTGGAAGAAAATAATGCAAGTGTAATGGAAATCTGGGAAATAGCGGAATGATTCAGGAAAGGCTAATTTGACTACCTGTATGTCCTCCTTTTGCTAAAATAACAGGAAAGCATAAAATAGCATTTCTAAAAGATGCTTTTAACACTGACAGGTATTATTGAAACACATAGCTACTAGCAGTGAAAAAGGAAGACTGTAGTACATGAGAACAGCATCTGCAATTAAGGATAGTGTAAAATTGCATGTGTAAAGGCCAAAGCTACTCACTAGTTTGGGTCTGGCAGAAATGTTTTCTTGTAAGTTCCTACAGGCAGGTGTGTGTTTAGAGTTTGGGCCTCGGTCCAGGCCTTTTACAGAGAATGCATACCAAACGATATGGTTCTCAGATTATGCTGCTATAAATTATATCATCAGAGTCCTTACTATGATTATACTGGTAAAATAAAGGCCAAGCAGGCACAACACAGACTTTTAAATAAGATATTACACTAAATATCAATGACCATGAGCAAGAAATGTTTTGTGTCTGCAAGAAGCAATGAATAAGGGATTTGTATTGTGTGTGCTGTGTGAACAACGCACATCACCCCCAACAAAGTATATAGCTGTTCGAAATCTACAGAGAGACAAACAAAAGAACAACAGAGAATTAGTAATATTACTTTTTTCTATTTTCAACCTATAACAACAGAGATATGCCTAAATGCAGGGATATTTTTAGTTAGTTTTCTATATAAAACTTGTAGGAGGGACTGATGATTATTTGTAATCAGGAAATTTAGTTACTCTACTAGATATCACATCATAAATGCATTTCAAGAACCATGAACAGTGTATAGAAACCATTTGTGCCATTGTCCACATCTAGATTGAATTTATTCTTTGAACATTGCATATCTGAATCAGATTCAAATTACTATCTCTTTGAAAAACGTGGCTTACTTTGTAAAAATTCCTAAAGACAGCTGTACTTTTGAAGCAATTTTCTTTCTTATTCTTCAGCTTGAAGTGTTTTTGCAGACTGAGAAAGAATTTCATTTAAAAGCTCAAACAAGCTGGCAAAAATGTATTACATGGGAAAAAATATGACTCCAAGTATTTGTAAAACTCAAAAGCACGTACCTTGAGCTCTAGCTATTTGTCTGCACGATTAGCAGTGAACTTTCATGGTGTCAGCTCTTCTCTGATCTACTGAGGTTAACATTTCAAAGAAACTCAAGGTAGAGGTAGAAACATCATCCTGGAAACAAGAACCACATGCTCATATTGACCAGCTAAATAATGTAGGCATCAAGTTTAATCTTTAAATTATACCTGTTTAATACTAGGTTAACACTGGCTTTCACAACTGTACCCAGATCTATGATTTCCTATGAAAAGTCTGCAATGAGTATAGTGAGCTTTGGACTATGGATGTTATAGAAAGGAAGGAGCAGACAGAACCAGTGGTTTTTCCTGAACACGTACCTTTGGGTGGAAAGCAGTGTTTGTTCCACTGTGATCACTCCCAGAAAGAAAAGGAACCTGTTCAAGCTAGATCACATTTCTTAGCTTCATTAACCTATTTTTTTTTTAAGCATTTAATTCCCTCTACAGTTTCCAACTTTTTTAGAATTAAAAAATTAAAGGAATCCAGCAGGCCCCATTTTAATTATAACCCAACAATTTATTAATAGAACAGTAATGAAGTTTCTGAAATTTAATTTCTTAATCAGGGATCATTGTTATTTTTGTGCCAGATTTAAGAGTTTAATTTGGGGTGCTTCTTCCCAACCTCTGAAATTTTAATCAGAAGTTTCAAGTGTACATGTCAATGAGAAGTTAAAGGCCAAATTTAATAACATTTTCTACCTTGGGAAATTAAAAGAAGAGCCTCACTCTCTGAAATCCATTATTAACAGTAGATCTTAATTAAACACTGTTACAGTCCTCAATATTTTGTCTGTGTGAAGAGATTGCTTTCAGTATTTTTTCCTTTTTTGGATTCAACAAGTCCAGGATATTCAATAGTTAGACTTTTAACTATGTGTAAATAAGTTGTTTACTGCAGTGTATTTGTAATTTTTAATTAAAGCAACGTTGTTCTCTGGTTTCATGGTTTATCACGGCAATGTATTTTTATTACCTACTGTGCTCCTGGATTTTAAATTATTTATGTAAAGATATTATTGCAGTATTTATTCTCAGTAAGCAATATGACTCAATGCTTCAGAAATATCTTCACAAGAAAAGTTTATTATAGCTCTAAAGCATATCTAATTCATTAAGTAGAATTAAAATGCAGTATTTGAAGCTGGAGAACTTAGAAATGGAACCCAAGCTGGAGAACTTAGAAATGGAACCCAAACTGCAGTGGGTTTCACGGGAATATGAAAGACTGCCAAAAATATCTAAAGCAATATATGTAAATAAGATACATTTGTGTGTGTGTGTCTGTGTGTGTGTCTCTGTGTGTGTAATTTTTTTGTCTGCACCTGAATCCAGCTGACCCCACATAGTATACATGGATTCTGGAAGGATAGGTACATTGTCTTAGTGGTGAAGTCTCAGCTGTTGTAATTTGAAAGCCAATTTTTTGCTTGGAAGTTGACATCCTTTTATTTGATTTTGGTCTCCTTATATCACCATATCATTAATTTAGTGGAATTACACCATATGAAACCATTTGTTTGAGATTAATAATTTCAGATTATGCCTGTGATGGATCCAGCTACCCAGCTGCCTGTTAACCCGCAGCCTGGACGTTCAACTGCTATAGCACTGCCATTGTACTGGCCGTGTGTTTGCCAGCTCTGCTAGTCTGTAAGTGGGAGCAAAGTCATATTTATTATTGTCATCATTTCCAAGTAACAGCTACTAGTCTGTCTGAAAGGTGGATAGACTCTATTTCTCTTTACGTAAAGTGCATTTTTCTATACTGCAAACTAAGTGTACATATTAATGAGGCTTCATCCTTGAACATCAGACCATCGGGATGATAAGGCTGAGCCTGACAGACACTGAGTTAAAAGCTATCATGATTGTTTATTTGTCATTTCACCAAGAGCCACTGGACAATTGACTGGCCATTGACTTTGGGAACAGGAACTTTTACTACTGGACCACATTTTGCTTTAGATATCGTCATTATAACTTTGGGGTTGGTGCCTATGGAGTTGGTGGAAGTCAGTGGAAATGTTCCAAACTCTTACTGGTTGCAACCATGATCTGCATGGTCTTTGTTAAAAAAAAAAGATTGCCTAAAATTCTGTGAAACAGTGCACTGAAGTGGGATTTCTTGTTCAGTGAGTTTCTTCCAAATCTCAAATACCTGAGAAAACTAAGGAGAATTCACTGGGAAAAACAAGTTTACTTCTGTTACTTCTCTTTGCTGCCAATCACCACCCTTACATGTAGTGAATATATAAGCCATGAATTGCAAAGACAATTCAAAGAGCCTTTTTCATGTCTCCTGCCAGGATTTTTTCAGAGATCCTGAACCCCCTCTGAACAAGGATGAGGCTTCAAATCACATTCCTCACAAACACTTAAGGGATCAATTTTGCATATTTTGTTGCACATCAAGCCTTTTTAAAACACTTTTGTTGCAGGTGGAGGTCAATAAACTTGCTTTTTGGGATACACTGCAATCACTTACAGAAGTAGTATAAAATGAGAGAGGGATAGAAAGGATTAAAGAGTGAATGCTTATGAAGTAACACACTTAGTCATTGTTAAATATGTCTCCTAGAGTCTGAAGGACTTGTCTTTGATTCCTAACAACAGGAGATTTGTTTTCCTTGTGCAGACAGAAGAATAGTCTATTGTTATAAATGAATGGCTGAGCCATGTTCTCAGCATGCAGCGCCAGAGTTTTTCACTGTAAGTTACACCCAAGAGCATCTCAAGTTGGCTCTGCAGTTTTATTTATGGCCTGCCTGAACCCAGCCATTGGGAATTTGTAGCGCATCTCTAGGTCTGAAGTTGCTGTATTTTGGACAGTGCAAATTGTTTTTCTTTTCCTTTCTCTTTTTTAAGTTAGAAGGAAAGCCAGGTAGAGAGGGAATCTGCTTGAAGCAAAAAGTTTTTCCTCTTCTGTCTTTCCTGCAAAATTCTGAAACACAGAAACACTAACTCTAGAGAGCTGTGTATATTGGGGTATCCGGCAAGCAATGCCGGAAAAGGAGAGATTTAATCACTTCTGAAAGAAAGAACTTGGCCAGTTCCCTCATGCTACACAACTACCACCTATAATTGCAGGTACTCACTAGTCAACTGTTAGCTCAACAATATTCTACACAACAGTCTTTTTACTGAAACTGTTTCTTGACGGTGTTAATACTATCTGTGTAGGTAATCGCTGTGATATATATATATATATGTTACTATCATAATAGTCATATCTGAAGGGAACAATTAGTGAAAAAATGCATTGTCTTTTTTTTTTTTTTTGGTCATTGTTTGACCAAACTGACTTCCACTTTTTGTTTACTGAACAAAGTAAACAAATCCCTCTTTCCCCGTACAGCAAACTCCTTAGGCCTACAGCAAGGTGGGAAAGAAGCAAAATTGTTTCTGGAGTGGTACCATACCTCCTTTATTCTCCTCTCATACCCATGACCACACTGATGTAACTCTGGAAGGGTGATAATGGCCTAAGAGTAAAATCAGGCCCCATTTTTCCTGTTCAGAAGATGACTTGTAGCTGGTTAGCACTGGGTGGATATATCACGGACTCTGAATTAATGTGGAGGAAGCAGCTGGTAAAAAAAAAAAAATGTCTCTGGTGGGAACTACTGAGATGAGACTGAAGAGAATAAATGACTGGAGTAAAATCCCAGTGCCGAGAGAATTAAAACATCTGCCAAGTCTGGAAACCATGTCCTATAAAAGCTGTGGACAGCATCTAATGCTGACCATTTAGGAAAGCCACTTTCAACTCTGTCAGCTTCAATATCGGAGCTATACCATTACAGGACCTTCTTTTCCTCAGAGTAGTGAACAGATGTTGATAGTCTGCTTCCCAAAGTCTGTTATTCAGTCCTTTTATTACTCATAGGCATTCCCTGGCTTGCTTAATTTACAGCCAACCTGTCAACACTTCCCTTTTAGCACCTTGGAAAGTCCCTAGGAGTCCTTGATTTCTCAGTTG
>WAAD01041316.1:911-37240 GCA_013389945.1 Fregata magnificens | reverse complement strand
GTTTGAGGACACTGTGTGAGGAGGCAAGTTGACAGGGAAGGAGGTGGTATGAATTTCTCTTAATATTTTAAAGCCATTGAATTCTTGAGTCCCACTCAGCCAAATTAGATCGCGCATGCACATCTGTATGTAGTTACAACTTTCCGTGGTGCTTTGACAAACATTTATTTGGACTGGTAATATGTAAGATTGTAGCTCCTGTGACCAGCATTATTTTATACAAAGGCAAAAGCTGGAAAACCAAGCACTCAAATAAAAGTTTTCCAGGAAGACCAGTAATGCATCTACGCCAGAATCCTGTCATCAAGTGGAAGTATATAATTAAGCCATTCTTCTTGTTCTTGTGGAGTTCAGCACTTCTGTCTTTAAAGCAGGTATAGATCTCAGATGACACCAGAGCAGGTGTTGTCTGGCATTCATGTCCTGACTGGAAAAGGGAAATGCTGTAATTCTGTCATAGCTTTTTGCCCTGCTGTGAAGATACGAGGTGCCAGTGTTACGGCTATATCTCATTAATTTGCCATCTCCAGAATAAGGACAGAATAAACCACGGACATACTCAGTTCAATGGCAAAATTCCCACTGAATCTGGGTGTAGGATTTCATCTCAGAGCAGAAGCTTTCCCAAATACACAGAATTTCTGTTGTATGTTTACAGCCACTGCTCAAACACAAGACATCCCTAGTCCGTGCATTTCAAGGCATAAAGAAACCCATCTTCTTTCAGACTCACAGACGGTTATTCTTGGAGTGGAATTTAAGTTCAGTAGGAAAATTGTTAGAAGGTTTAAGCACTCATTTTTATTAAATGGAGCTCTGCAATGTTACTGTAAGAGGAAAAAAAGTCTTGTAGAGTTCAATTGGAATTTTTCTATTAACTTAGTAATAAGGATGCCAATTTCTGTAAAATACTTTCTGAGTAAGAGTGAAATTATGCACTTTGTTAAGCAGCAGAAAGCCTACAAATTCGTTCTTGGTTCAAATGTGAATTGCTAGGGACTGACTTCTTCCTAATTTTATGGCCATTATGCTCTAGATAAATATGCCTACAGAGACGTGCATGCCTACTCTACATATAGCTAGATAATTATTATCCATGCGATCCCTGGGGGCAGCTCCATTGGGTAGTACTTAGCATAGCATTGCCTTGGAGATACTAACCTGTCTCACCCAGATTTCACTGAATAGTCCAAACCCAGGAGGATTTTTACACATTTACCTATTGTAACGGGCCTGTCAGAATAATGTTTCCTCTTTCTCCTTTCAAATGGGAAATTTCCAATAGAATTCTACCTGCCTAAGGTCCAACCTCTCTGGGGATTCAGCCCTGGGTCATTGGTAGCATTTTATAGATAAAAAACAAATGAAGCCACAGAGTTTATCTGATAATGCTTCAGGGCTAAACCAAGAATTTTTTGTATTAGTAGGGCACAAGGTTTGCAGCTTCAAAATGGAGCACTCAAAAGTTGCTTCTGGCCCTGGAAGCTTCTAAGTTGTTAACTAGTCTTTAAAACACATTTTAGTAGAGAAAGAAAACAATGTTATCTCAGTTTTGCATATCTCCATGTCAATTGTGTTAGGTTAGTTTGACTCATGGAAACTGTTACAGAGTTTAGGTTTTTAAGTACAAGGAAAAAAAGAAGAAAAAGCCCATAATAGCTTTAATCATCGTATAACTGTAACCCTTTCAATGAGTCCTTCTTTGTGCAGTTAGATGAGTTTTTTCATTCTAGCTTCTGTCATTTCAGGAGAAAAATAGCAGATACTTTTAAAGGTCTTGAGGCCTCCATTTTTTGTCTGTCAAATTGAAACATTAAAATTCATCCCACAGTGATACTGTGGACATGCATTGAAGGCGGCTGGCAAAACATTCGGATCCCTAATGACAAGGAAAAAGTGCATGAGAAGTTTAACTCTTGGGCATCCAGTCTAGGGTTAAATAGCATAGAGTAACTAAGACCAAGTAGTTAATAGGAAGCTTAGGAGAGGATTAAATACCTTCGATTTACAGAGCACTATATATTTTGTGCACTGAATGCAATAGATATCAAGCAGAAAATAAAACTATATACGACCAAATAGTGGAAGACTGTTGGTAAAGCGTTTGCCTCATTGGTACCACACTAAAGTCAAGCAAGGCCTAGGTGTAAAGTTTATCAACAGCTGTCAGTGTGGCAAATTAAGGTTAAACAAACAACTGGAATTCTTCCATTTCCTGTCTTTTCAGTACTTAATCCTGTAACGTCTAGTAAAAGTTTTTTTTGTGTCATAAATGAATACTCATGTGGAGCTTTTTCTTTTAACTTCTTCATGTTTTTCATCATTGGCCAGCAGATTTCTTAAGCGACACATTTGTCATGTTGCTTAATGTACATCTGAAAGGGGCTTGGCGATGATGATGATGAATATGATATAAAAATTGTGCTGTATAGAGTAATTTGCTGTAGGCGGTACATCAGAGCAAGCATTCAGATGCACACAGGATACTTACCCTAACAAAAAAGATGCTTTCTAACCTCCAAAGGAATATTACTGAGAAGTGTTCAGCACAAACTCACCTTTTAGCAAATAAAGGATAATTTTCCCAGTAAAGAATATCCTTTAATTTTCTATTTCTTTGAAAAACACAGGGTTTTTTTGATAGGTCATATATTATATGTTGAAATATATATAAAAGGACCATTTTCTCAATCCCGCAATACCCTGTGACACGCTTTTCAGAATATCTAGCAGAATTTTAATTTCTGTCAGTATTGTCTGTTAATATTTACATGTACAGGACCAAATTTGTTTTGCAGTAACGTCAGTTAGACAAGGGATGTTACAATGAATATCCCCTGAGTGAATATAACTGAGTGTGGAATCTGACTTTTAATGTTTTTGTTCAACAAGTGAAAAGTAATATTTCACTTTTCTAACATCCCTTGAAGGCACAGGCAGAAAGAGGGGGAGGCAGAATTCAGCGAAGCAACCTATAACAAATGTAACAACCTAGACTGGATGACATTATAAATAAAGCAACAAAGACATGGTTATACACAATCTTGAAAAGTGATAAGGACCAGACAGGTAGGAGGGAAGTCCATGGATTTTAAAGTGCATTTGGACAGCTTGAATGCCTGAGAATCTGATTCATAGAGATTAGAAAAGGTAAACCACGCTTCCCTTTTCATTTGTCATGGTCATTAAAGATAGTGAGTTAGGCAAACAAAAGAAACTGGCCTAAAATAAAGGAAGACTTGTGACATAATATCACACATTGCTCCAACATTTAGGATAGAAAGTGGTTGCATGTTTTTTGTATAGTTCAGTGTACTCAGCCAAGTAAACCTCGGATAGGAGATTGCCTATTATTAGAAAAAGAATGAAAGAGAATTAATTAAGTTTCTTCTATAAGAACTGCACCCATGAAGTGCATAGTATCAAAATCAGCTGGAAAAAAATGAAAACTTAATTTGTGTTATTATTAGCCAGGAATAAATGTGCCTTTTTCTTCCTATTATGGGATTGGACGATAGCGTGAATTTTTCTTGAATATTATATACTCACATTATTATGCACGCTGCCGAATTTCTCACCTACCCTTTCCTTCTTTGTTATTGAATGCTGCAAAGTTGGAAAGTATTTTTTTTTTCTTGGTGGGTATTAATTCCTCTGGACTACATAACTATACAAATGCATCAAGGCAGTCTATCTTCCTACTACGAGTACAGTTATTTTTAAACAAAGCTAAACTAAAGAACTGAAAGGAAAACATCTTAATTGCTGCAATAATAGTACCAGAGTGACATATTTTATGGAATTAGTTGAGTTCTATTTCTATGGAAACAAAGTTATTAATTTGTTGGCTTTTCACTGGTTTATAAAACCCTTTGAGAATTTCCAGTTCTTCCAGATAAAGTCAGACCATTAATCAAACGTTAGACAGCCTTGCATATATTTTTCACATAGACATTGACATGAAATTAACATTATCATGTTCATGTATTGTAATATGCAACTGAAATCATAATCTGATGCGGAGCAATGGTAAGGATATGGTTTTTACTAGGATATCAATTTAGCACAAGTTTTTACATATGAGCCTCTATAATTTTCCAAAAGTCATGCCTACTCAGAGCAATTCTCATATCTGTGTGAATAACTCACAATTTCCTTGAGGCATCCTTCTTGGACAAATTTATTTGCATGTGCTTGTGTATGTGTAAAATATTTTTCATG
This sequence comes from Fregata magnificens, assembly GCA_013389945.1. NCBI lineage: Eukaryota > Metazoa > Chordata > Aves > Suliformes > Fregatidae > Fregata > Fregata magnificens. Next base: position 33,019 of record WAAD01041316.1, on the reverse strand, counting down.
AAGAAACACTAGGAATTTAGAGGAAATACAGGAAAATTTAGGCTACTAAAAAAAAAAGTTTATAAAAGCCTAACTCTTTTCTTTAAAAAACCCCACATCCTTATTTCCTGCTCTTGCACTGACCTTTAGAGAATTCAACCTTCATAATGGATGCTTAGTAGATTAAATAGGGAACAAGAAGTTAACTAACTCCTAACTCACTCATCAGTTGGCACCCAGCTGTGACCAAAATCATCCTGATTTGATTCTGTTTCATTCTAAAATATTTTGACTGGGTTTGGAAGTCCTCGTATCTCCTCCCTAGAAGTAGCATTTAGGAAGTCCACATGAAGGGCTTGAGCCGGGATAAGCCTTTCATTCCCCATCTCCTCCTCCCAGTGCCATGTACCCGCAGGAACTTGAATTTCCAGCACACTGCTGTTGCTTCTGTCAAGCTCCTTGCTTCAGGGATCTGGTGGCAGGCAGGGGAGAGACGTGGTGGCATTTTGTTGGTTTAAAGCTGGCATCGATGTCGTGGTGGTTACAGGAGATGGGTTAGTGAAACTTGCTGATAAAGCTCTACCCACAAGCACCCATCCCAGAGGTACAGAAACACAAACGTAATGGGAAATGTGTAAATGTGGATGCTCAGGTCTGTGTAATGGGGCATGCCCAGGGATTAGCGGGTTGATGGGAGCCTGCAGGCTGTGGCAGCAATAGCAGCACGTGGCTCTGTAGGATGACAGGAGAGGCTGAGGGGTGATGCTGCAGGCTGCTGCAGGTTCGCACAGCTCTCCCTGTTGAACAAATCCTCTCTAAGAGATGTTAGTTATTAATTCAGTTGTTATTGTGAACTGGTAGCATGAAATATACTTCTGGGGATCAGCTCCACATTCAGCAAAGACTACAAATAATGGCTCCGGCAGTGCTCTAATGTGAGAAAAAACAAGATTCAAGCCAGGTTTTTTGCCTGGATCAGGTTCAGCTCAACTCCGAGGATCAGTGTTTTCCTTTTACTTCGGTGAAGTCTGGAGTCCAATGTGACCTTTGCCACTCAAGGTTATGCCTGTCAAATATGTGAAAACACACTCTTGTAATCATAGGATTAGCAACCAATATCTCACCAAAATGAGTTTCTGGAGAGGGAACCCTGCACCAGCTGCATATTTTATACTAGCTGTCACGTATGTGCAGTTTGAACAGAGCTGGGGGGACAGTGCTCTGCGCTTCATGCGGAAAGGAGAGGGAACGAGCAGGAATGGGGCTGTTTTTCCTGTGAGGCCCCTAACTGCAACCTGCCAAGAAACTCAGAGGCTTTTCTAAGTCAGCAGAACATTATTGCTCTCCTATCATCTCTTGTGTTATGGCGCTCGCCTTAGAAATAGCTGAATCTTAGAAATAAGTCCTGTGCAAGTTCAGCCAACTCGGGAATGCCCCAGCTCTGTCAGCACAGGAAACTACTTCAATTACTTTTCTGGCAGTATCAGCTTCTTCACAGATTTTCTTTCTGAATTGGTACTTATTGCACGGTCGATTTATTGTGTGTTAAATTTTGTCCTTTCTTATGCTAGCCCCCCTTTTTTTTTGTCTTTTGTTGCTAAGTTAAGAAAAAGCTAGTGAAAATATTTATGTTGGTTCATCACAGTAAATACACTTTCATGTAAATTTTGTGGCTGAAATACCTGATATAGCCAGGGGAGCCCTAATTTTTTTTTCCCTGGAAGAAAAATCTCATGGAATTAGGATCCAGGTCTCAAGTAACTTTGTTTGAAGTATTTGGCCTTTATAATGAAATTTTTGTTTCACGGAGTTACTCAGGAATAAGAAAATTGCCGCGTGATTGATGTGGTATCTTTTCTGTGAATCACTGGGTCTGTCCTTTACTGTAGTTACGTGTTATTCATAGCAGGTATTTCACATTCCTGTTTAAGGGGTGAGTATTTCCCACTTTATCCAAGACAGAGACTCAGACTCTTGTTCTTCATTGCTTAGAACCTTTCACTTTATCTTTTCTGACCTTGACTTGACAGACTGAGCAGATGTTTCCTTCGTGGCATCTCTTTTACAACTTTAACTAATGTTGTCCGGTGATTTCAAGGTTCAGGTTTGTGAGTCTGGAACTTATTTTCTAACAAAATGTCTATCTTGTTAATATTTTTGCTTTTTGTGGCTATGATCCAGATTTCTGTGGTAGAATAGATTTCACTGAGCTACTACATTTTCAAGGCCTCATTAACTTTTAAGTAACTGTCCATTCAGCAATGTTTACAGTCTTTCAACTCTGTTAACAATTCATAAGATTCCTTTATTTGGAATTGCACTGTTGTAGCTAACACCTACTTCCTGACTTCTGTTATAGTTCATCTTTTTTATTCCCCTGCTTATTTTTTCCAGGTNAAAAAAAAAAAAAAAAAAAAAAAAAAAAAGCGCTATTGCTCATAAATACTGGGCACATTTTTCCCTAGTAAAAGTTCCAGTCTTTAAAAGAAGAAAAACACTGACAAAAGCATCATCTTCCACCTTGAGGACCATAATTTAATCTTTTGCTAATTATTTTCTTTACTAGCAAGCATGACAAAAATACCTCACATTCTTTCATCTTTCAAATTCCAGTGTAGGTTCCCCCACATAAATCAAGGGAGCATTTCAGTTTTAATTCATATGAAATGCATAGTTTCAGCACTCTTTCCTAGCATTTTCTCTAGCACTGAAGAGGTAAAAATTACTACATGCAGTAAGGGATAAGATAGAGGAAAGTCATGCTATTTATAATTCTGAATGCCTTGAAGCTGTGGTCCCAGAGATCCCACATGTGTATGTTCAGATTTAGACATCGGTCTTTCCGTTTGTGTCATTTGTGAACATTCTTCGCTTCGCAATGAACATCTGTAGTTCATGGGAAAAGTTGTGCGTGTTTAGTATCAAAGGAAGTCATTCTGCTAAATCTGGAGGAACCAGTTCAAAAAATGTACGTCTTGGTATTGCTTGCTCCTCTGGTAATAGGGAGGATGGCCTGTGGTAGTTCTAGACTTTAATTATTTTCAGGGTGAAAGGGAGCTATTCCCCATCTCTGGGATAACCTAGTCCTAATGTCTTCTAGATTTATCCTGGACTGTAATTCTTTGAAAAGCTTTGATGTGAAAAAGGCAACAAGAGGGAAACTTTAAGAGAGGCAAGTGAGTGTGAAAGAAACAGATGAAGTGGTGCACAGGGGATGCCTGCTGCACTAACCTCTGTTTTGAAAGGCATCAATATTGCGAAGGCCTTCGGTTGGCACAGGACGTATACTGTGCTAAAATGATTATTCAGCATATTCACCAATTCGTTACACTTTCCTTTTGGAAATTAATTTGCAGAAACATTAATTCCCTTCCTTCCTTATGAGACGAGTCCCAAAGTTAATAGATGTTAATAGGGGCCAGGACTGGATCTTGTGAATATGTTTGCATCGTACAGGCTCAGGCTGCGAACCTGTGCTGGAGCTGAGACTCGCAGCTCCCCTGCCCTGCCTTTTTTGGGGAATGCTTCCAGGTGAAGCTGTTTTCTTTGTGACTTTAGTATTAGGCAGGGCAGACTCAAGGTTTTATGGCAGCTGGCAGAAGGAACCCCTGGCTGGGACAAGCCAGTACCCGGTATAGCATCTGCAGTCCAGCAGGAATTGTACTGATCTGGATAGACTAATGCTTCACAGTAGTGAGCCACTTCTCACCTCTTTTCTGCCCATCCCTTAGAAAAAAAAAACTCACACTGAATATGTAGAAACGTGCTATTTCATGGCTGTGTTCAACAGTGATGTTTTAGTAGTGAATCTGCTGGGGTCTTATAAAAAATTTCCTATCTTTTCAAGAGCTACTGGGACCCCCGCTTGAAAAAGAAAGTGGCAAATGGATTTTCAGTGGGAGAAGCCGCTTTTGCTGGAAGCACAGTTGCAAAGAACTGGCATGTGCAGAAACCTGATAGAGTTTCACTGCCAAAACCTTCTCTAGGTAGTTGATAAAAGAACCTCCGGCTCATCTTACGTTGATTAGCTTTTGAGGCACAATTGCTGCAATGAAAAAACTTTTACTGATTTGCATGTGTCGACAATTATTCTAACAGTAACAACCTGATTATACTAGTGTGTTAGTCCCAGATATGGTGTATTATTCCCTAGCTTTAGGAATTATTCAGATAGTTATAGCCTCTGGGTTCATTTAACCATAGCCCTAATCACTTCTGATTAAAAAATACATAAATGAGTTTGTGGATTTTTTTTATTACACTTCAGCCTCTAGGACTTTTTTGCCCTGAAGGAAAAAATCCTGAAAATTAGGTCTTGATATAAAGAAATGTTTGAAATACTGTACAATAATAACAAAAAATATTTTCCTTTTCAAAACATTTTATTTAACTGCCTTATTATTACAGTTTTAGTATTTTCATTTGATTAATTGCTGTAGGTTTTGTGGGGTTTTTTTTAATTATTATTCTAGTTGCAATGACTCTCCTGTTACTTTCTTCGTGTTTACCAAGGGTTTTACTCCTATTGTTTCTCCACACAAATAACTAATTAGGCAACCATTTTCTCATCTGATATTTCTCAGTGGCAGGGGACTAGAAACTGAATTTCATCTAATTTTTCATTCTGGTTTGATCATATCATTGTAGATAGAGAATTGCGCTGAAAGCCAACCTGCTAAATCATTGATGTGACAAGCAAAATAAAGCTGAAAAGATGAATCTCTTTGCTCAGATGGTGAGGTGGGGTGCATAATTTAAAAAGTGCCCTGCAGACGGAAACAGAAGCGAATACTGTCTGTAATGTGGCTGCAGCCCTGCAAACTGTTCCCTCTGGGCACAGGAACCACTTCCAGTGCTAAAATCTATGACATTAGAGCCCCAGCCTGAAAAATGCTTGGTCACTAGTGTCTGAGCGAAGGAGCTCATTGCCTTCTAAGTCTGATGCAGACTTGCACCGACATTTCTTTTTATAACACTGACTCTAATTTCCACTGTGCTCCCTCTGATTCAGTGAGTAGCAGGAGACAATGTTGGGTATATATCGATCTGTCATTAGCAGTAAGGATGAGCCACTGAAGCTCTCTCGTTTGACCTTTTATGCTGTCCCATATGCTCCAATTTGCCTGTATTGGCAACACTTCATTTTTACTTGAATGAGGCAAAAAACATTTCTGTGAGAGGTATGCTACTTCATTCTGTCTGCTGGGTCTGCACTTGGCTCGCTCTGAGTGAAGCCAAGAGAAAATTCCACAAATAGAGATATCTCAGCACTGTAATGTCCTCCCACCCATATAAAACAATATTTATATTGCAGCCCAGTTAACTGCAAAAAAGATTGAAGTAAGCAAGTTTTTTGTTCTTTTGGGGGTTTTGTTTTGTTTTTAAGCAAAACCATTCCTGACAAGATTTGTTGCTTGTAGAAAATGTACTTTGGGGAGAGGGGGATTTAATTTTTATTCTTTCTAGCTGATTTTTTTTTTAAATTATAATTCCAAATTGGAATTTTACTTCTGTAAACTGGAAATACAATGTTACAGTGTTTCTAAGTATAATGGCATCTTGGTATAGACCAAGTAGTGTCTGGAGTTTCCATTTTATTATTTTGTCTGCCTTTTTAAATATGTTTTATCAAAAAAAGTACACTTTCAATCATAAAAATAAAAAAAAAAGCTGAAATATTATTTCTGAAAAATCTGTTTTACATTTTCAGCAGACTTTCCTTTGACTTATTGACATAAAACAGATACCAGCCAGGAAAGGCTGTAGCAGAGGCAAGTTGTCCTTCAAAGCATTGGGCAGACTCCTTTTCTTGCTGTAAATATCTATATATTACTCGTAAACTGAAAGGGTAACTGAAAGGAGGCCCAAATGGAAGCTTGTGCTAGAAAATATTCTGTGTTTATACAGCACAGAGGAGTTTTAGTAAAAATTGCTGAGCTTCTTCAGTCGTGTGCTCAGCGCTGTTGTACCACAGCATTCCTGCTCTGGTTCTCTGTAAAATACACTTTTCTTTAGAGTTTTTCTGGAGACTGAATCAATGGAAAACTGATATTAACAACAAATGTCTGACCAAAACATGAATATGTATAAACCTTAAGCCTTAAAAAGCAACATATATCAGTCTTGTGCAGCACCACTGAATTTAGTAGTGTATATATCCTGTCCACTGTACATCCTAACAGATATACATGCACTTGGAGGGGATTATTACGTTATTTCATGTGCCACATTGGCACTGAAGCCAGAGAAGTATGATGCCTATTCAGAAAGGGTTAGAATAAAGTATGTGCGTGCTTACGTGTGTACATAAACTCCTAGAAACTTGAGAGACACTTCAGGATTGCCCAGAAAAAACTGCTGCAGTGAGTTACTACAAAGATTGTCATGCCTGACCTGCAGAGCTAAGCTATGCACTAGTGCGTAGCTAATGAATTGACCCTGGAATATGTCCAGTTTATCAAAGAGGAACATGAATTTTCAGTGACCAAAAATGCACGGATTGACTTGTGGCAGAACATTGATGGGGATTTTAATTTATTTTTTAAAATTGTACTCTAAGTTGACATTTCCAGCCTGTGAAAATACAGTCGGCAAGCCCATAAATCTGTTCCATGAAGCTGAAAAATGGCTATTGCATAAATCCTCTATCTTCAGTAAGTTTAAAAATGCATCTGACCTAATACCTTTCTCAACAATGTTGCCAGGAAATGTGATTTATTTCAGGTTTTAGATTTTGTTAATGATATGTTTATTCTGGTTAATAATAGTATATTTCAGTTAAATTTGCTTTTTAAAAATTTTTTATTTTAAAGAATCTAGCCAAAGTAATTTGAACATGTCCAAATCTCTGCAGGAGAGCACTGCAGGAGATATTTTACAGCCTACTGCACATTTAGCATATAGCCACACTTTTAGTAACAGCATTTCAATCCAAATTCAAAACCATGCATTTTGTATGACCATCTATTTAATGGGAAAAGATGGCTAACTATGCTTAGTTTGCCAACTGTAGTGTATGAGTCAAATATGGGGAATGGAAAGTACAAACAGATGACAGTTTAGATGTCCTTTCTGACTTTTTAATAGCATCTTTTGAAGATTCTCGGGGGCTTCTTAACTCTGCGTTAATAGAGTGTGTTTACAAGGGATATGTGTACGTCAAGGTTTTGGCCAGATGCAGTTAGGTTTAAGATTCAAAACAGCTCTTAAAATCTCTCGGTGATCATTTTGTGGAATGACAAAGTTAGGCATATAGAAGACAGTTTCTGAAAGCCTTGAGGATCAGTAATCAACATGTACATTTATACAATTGACCGGAAAAGATCTGAAAAAGCCCTTTAATGGGCTAGGAGTACTGTTGCATTTATCACTTCTCTTATAACCTGTATAACCTGGCCTGTAGCTTTTGAGATGAATAAATGCTTACATTTTGTCTCAATAACATTCTGTGATGAAGCACTTATGCTTCTGTTTTCCCCGTGACATGAAATCCTCCGGTTGCTTTTTAGTCCTTACCTGCAATGGAAATGCTTTTTTAGGTTGTCTCCGCAGCACGGTGGATGGATATCTGGGCTAGCTTTAAATTAGCTAGTATTAATAACAGGCCGTTATTGGTAGCACTGAGCTTAATGCGGGATTTTTCTTCTGTTGGTTCATCCTACAGGGGTGAAAAGAAAAACGCTACAACTAAAGAACCAGTTCAGCTGGCTGACTTGGTAGGGCTGCATGTGTTGTTATATCATCTTATGGGTGTCCTATACATTGGCTGACAAACCTATTGCCATTATTCAACAGGGATCTTCATTAGCTCCGCTATGAATACTTAATGTTACCAGTTCCCCCAAACTGCCAAACTGTTGTTCTGGACCCTCAAATGTGACACATATACCTGAATTGCCTAGTAGCCAAGTCTCCTGTGTGCAGACCATAGACCTATTGCGAAGAGCACATTGAGCAGTCAATACATCTATAAATAGAGCGAAATTGCCTGATGCATTCCCTCAGGAAGCACAAGGCCCACACGCTCAGGTGCAGAGCAGTGTGTTGAAAGCAACGTGGAGGAGGGGGTTTAGCAAGTGCCAGGGTAGCATTGCGTATCTGCTTGCCAGCAGCAATGTAGATTGTGGATGTATGAAAAACAGTACTGACCCATTTTTGCTCCTCTCTCCTAACGCAGAGCCGTTTACCTGTTGATACGCTTTTGTTATTTCAGGCAGTGTTATCTGAATTGCTAATAAGTTATGAAAAAAAGGCTTAGCTTTGAATTATTACTCAGATATGCCCGCATAACAGAACACTCTAAGCAACAGCAGAGTTATGTTGAAATTGTCATGATCTTGTGCCCAAAATAGTAATTTTAATGTTCTGACAACACTGCCACGCTGACTGCATGCACTCATTTAAAAGGAGTTGCAAAAGAAGGCACAAAACTGTTAGGGCAGACCAATGCCAACTGCACCGGAGATGAGTGGTTGGCATTGGCACTTTGTCGGGCTACAGACCATCACTGACTGTTGAAAGACATGTGAAACAGCATAATGCTCACATGCAGGCTCAGATCCAGGCGTTTCCAAATTGAACAGCAAGCTACCAGCCTCCGAGTTTACCTCGTCCAGAAGGATGTGAAGACATCCTGTCATACGGATCTCAGTAGGAATTGTATGACTCTTCAAGGGTCATAAAGAAAGAAAAATGTATTTGGGTATCCAAATGGGAAAGTACATGAGGAAGTAGTATTGAAAGGAGGTGTGAAAAGTCTTTTTGAATAACTGATTTTCCACAGAACTGCTTACCAGTAGTATACTTTAAGCTAATGTGACAAGGTAAATATGAGTCTTACTGGCAATCTCTCTTTTTCATTGACAGAATTTTTTGTTAATATGGTGAATTCAGTTATCCCTAACAATGCCTCCTTTCTGTTGTTAGGACACGCTTTGTCACACCAAACACTAGGACCACAGATCATGTGTTACTGACCTGTACAGCAGAGTGTTTAGGGGCTGCAGCAGCAGATTTTAGGCACTAGCTTTATATCTGGGTATAAAATGGAAAAAACCCCTGTATATTCACTTGCACGTTGAAATTAATACATTTGATTCATCAACATTGATTTTCAATATCTGAAAAAAAGTGAAAACCCACAACTGCTCCAAATACGTTCTTCCAATGGCTTTACTGACACAAACATTTTAAAATAAAAAAACAAGCCTGGAAGTTGCATAAAAAATATCTTCACAAAAATCAAATGTTAATGTAGTTAGAGAATGTTAGATGTAATATACGTTAGAGAATTACTATTATCGTTTTCATTCAGCATGGGTTAGCAATTAGAGACCCTGCTGTGCAAGACTGTGAATACACATGTATGAAATATAAGTTGCTCTCCCAAAGCTTATAACCTAGAACAGTATGGGAGCTGGAATACCTTTGTTATCACACAGTCAAATAGCAAAAAAATTGCAGTGTGTCATCATTAATGAGTCTGGAGTATATTTCAGCCAGAGAATTGCTGCGTGGCAATAAGGTTTCCTTTCTACTCTTTCTGGTGCCATATGCTGCCATAATTAGTGCAGGCAAAAGGTAATGATAGCACAGTGGAAAAGATGGAGCATGATGGGAAGCAGGTTGATCTCTAAAGCTCTACATTATGTCATCCGTACATAAAGCGTATGAAGCACAATGCCCTTTTAATCCAGATTTTTAATGTTACACATATTTTGGGAAGTGGTTTTGTCTTTCTCTTAGAACCACCATTGTTTACATAGGCGCAAATATTTATGCTGTAATTGCTACACCAGTCTCTCCAAAATACCTGTGAATCTTTTCCCAGAGGTAGTCACTCTTGATTTTTCAGGTGGAATTGATATAATGAGATGAAATTCGTATTAGTTTGATTTAAAGATTACATAATGTCTGTATTTCGAGATTTTTTTCATTCAGAGGCAAAAGGGTGTTCTCATGCTGAGCTCTTAGGCACAGACAATACAAAGCTACCTTCCCCACTGATCATTCAACTTGAATAGTTCATGAAGAGCTCATAGAAAAATTCAGAGACTTCCATTATATGGTAGAGTCTCAGCAGGAGCAAGACAGATATGGTAACTTCAATATGTTACCTAATTGTAGGTGAACTGCTATAGATTCAGAAATGCGGATAATGTGAATGCTTTTCATTCAAAATACACACGTGTATCTATACTTCTTAGGTGAAATATTGGATCTATTCAACTGATACTTTTTCATTTATGCCAGTGGGACCAGCATCCGTAAAAGCAGCAAATATGATTTGGAAACCTAATGTATGAATAAGCTTTGTTGTATTTCTGATACTGACCCCTGCCAGTCAGATTGAAACACTATGAAAATGGTTACTATCAATGTTTTGTCACTTTCGGTTTCACCCAAGACCAGTGAGTATACACACACACACACACACACACATATATATGTACATATCACAGAGAATATGAATTTTTACTTATCTGGGTTTAACGCTACTTTAAACATAGTTAAAAAAAATTAAGGAGATGAGCAACTATACAATTTGAAAATGCCAGTAAATATCTTTCTGCATCTTTAGAAAGCTATGCAAATTAGTCTTTTCTATTCTGTCTATCTCAGTACTTTTGTTGTCCCTCATTGCTATATGTTCTCAGTCATTTTGGAATGATTTACAGATTTTATCCTTTTAACAGCTTTTCAAGGCAGAAATACATCCTCACCATTTTAAAGCTGAGTTGGGGGCATAGCATGAATTAAAGGGCTTCCCTAATTCCATTGTGACAGAGCTGGGACTCAGAGTCCAATTCTCCAGGTCCTAATTCAGCCAGACCAGCCTTGCTCACTAGTCCACCGCAGTGTCAACATGCTGCTTACGGTCTCTTGCCCTGTTACGCAAAGCCTAATTGCAGAATCAGACAGATATTTCATGGGGCCAATGCCACTGTACCGTTAATTTTCTGTTGCATCTTTCTGGTCATACAGTCTCTGTACAACGTGACTTGAGCAGTCTCCAGATGTGCAAGGCTGAAAACCACCACCCTGACAAGCCTATCTGGATTGCTCACCTTAACTCCTGTCAATGCCGCATATCAAACGGGCGCAGATGTGTCATTCAGCACAGATTTGGCACTGATTCATTTTGCCTTCCTTCTCTTTCTGTTAAAGCATAAGAGCCAAGACCCTTTGACTCCACATGGGAAAATTCTGGCAACTACCAAGCTCTGGAAGTCCTTGCCAAGAGCAGCATCTGACTGTGCCTAGATGCCTGGCTGCTCTCCTATGACACCCTGGGCTATTGCACTGTCAGTTGTGAAATTCTTTTTGTGGCTAGTGCAAGGTTGTGGCTCTGATTAGATTTCTGCATCCATGTTATCACCACTGTTCTGTGCAATGATCTTCTGTGCTAATCAAGCTGCCAGCCACTGGCACCATGCACGTCTGCTAGCAACCCCAAGAGGTTATAATTCTCTGAATTATTTTCCTGTGTTACAGGAAGGGGAAGATGCCATTTATAAATTTTAAATTATTTCCGTGTATTTGATACTTTATTTTAGTTCTGCACCAAATAGGCCAAGGGCATATTTTGATTTGCATTCTCTTGTTCTGCATTTATAGCCTCTCTGCGTCTGTTTGTAGGTCTATATTTAAGGTGTGTACTTAAACTTTGCAGCAGACTATTTCCAGTCTAAGGGAATTGCTTTTTCTACTTCCTTTGCAATACTTGGCTTACAGATAGTGCAAGAACATAAGCCTAGTGCAAGGAAGTCACAATCAAAATGGGTTACACCCACTTGCCCATATCCTGTTGTCACATAAGCCCTTGGGAGCTGCAACCTGCTGGCGTGGTTTAAAATTTAAAAAAAAACCAAACAATTAAATAAAGAAACCCCACAAAGCATCACTAAATTTCACTACTGCAATGTAGAATAAGTCCAGAATAAACAGTAATTGGCACACCAGAGAACATAGTTTTTGTATATCCATACAGATGTATTAATGTGCTTAAGATTTTCAAAACTAAGTAGGTACATGCAGGCACATAAGTTCATGTTTAACGACCTAAAAAAATGGGCTGATTTTCAAAACTGCTGTGCAATCAGCAGAACCCACTAAAGTCAAAAGTAGGAAGTGAAACTTTGTATTCTATACTTCTATTTTTTTACAGTGCTTTTCTTAATGAGTCTATTCTAAACCTTTTGCTAGCAGAGCTCTCAAAAAAATGAACAAAGAACAATCATCTTAACTCTACTGCAATGTACTCTTACAATAAGTAAAAAATGTGGTGGGAAAGACAAAGTACTACTTTTGCAATATCCCATGCCAAATCACAGGTTATACGATTCAGTTTTTTATTTGCACAGCCAACAGTGCTTTGTAGAGCAATCAGGGAACATAATACAATCCATTTTAAATTCTCATTACTTTAGAAGTGTTGAATCTTCTTAAATTGTTTCGGGGTTAATTGAGAATTTGCAGTTTTACAATAGACTAGGAATTGTTTAGGCTGCCCTTGTTTCATATTTTTGTGCATACCTTTGTTGCAAAGTTATAAAAACAACAATAAAAAAAGAAACAAAGAAGTGAAATGAAATAGTGATCTGCATTGTTACTACTCTAGTAACTCATTTTTACGGGAGATAAAGCTCAGGTGTTGATTAATGTTTAAACGGTTATTAAGTGGATAGACATGTTGGGTTGATGGAATGTCTCACTATACGCTAGCGTTTGCCTTTGATTCTTTTCCACATATTCCATAAGGGACAATTTCTGCTACTGGGGAAGTCAGTGGTGAAACTCTGAGTGACTTCTGTGGGAGCATGAATAAGCCAAGTGTTTTCAGTATTTGTCTCTTTTTCTCATAAATTCCAAAAGGTTCTGGTTTCCAAATTTGTCCTTTAATTTATTTTAACATAGTAATAGCTCATAAAAATGTGGAATTTTTCATGGCTGTATATACTGAATTTTTGATCCTGAAACTGGCTGCCTGAAGACCACTGTGTTCCTACGTACCATGGAAAACTCAGTCTGGTTCAGCAGCCCTGAGGAGGTTGCATTTTTCAAGCCTGAAGCAAAGTCTTGGTAAAGAACAGCAGTCATGTGGACAGTGTTGCCTGTTAGCACCTCTGAAATTAGCCATGTTCATCTTCTGTAGGATAATATCACTTCCGCTGGAGGTACACCAAAGAAATTTTGAGGCAACAGATGATTTTTTTGGTAAGAGAGGTATTTCTCTGATGAATTAAGAGAAGGCTTTCTGCTAAAAGCAATTTTGTGTTTCAAATACAAAACTCAGTATTTTTTTCTTTGGACTCTCATTCTTTCGAAATAAGAGTACTTTATCAGTCTTTGAAGTATAATGCCAATCTATAGAATAGTTTATTTAAATGGACCTGTGGGTCACGTGGCAAATTCCTAGGGATTCGGGAGCCCTGTGCTTTCTAAGGCATAAATTCAAGTCCTGCTCTACCTCCAGCTAATCCAGTTATAATGGATGCCTAACGTGTGGGCTGGGAAAATATGTCTATGTTTCTGTCCTGTATTTCTCAGGCCTGAGTACCTGTGTGTGCTCTGCCTCATTTATGCATGAGGAAACCAATTTGCCCAGAACTTTTCCATTTTTAAGAATTAAGTTTTCTTCCTGCTGACTAGTATGGTGTCTGTGCCCGAAATTTATTATTCAAAGGCTATTATAAGTCAAATCCGTTCTAATCTTTCCTAACTTACATGGCGGGGGGGGGGATCTTTGCTTAATGACACCTTCCAATGGCATTATTTCAAATGTTGGAGGGGAAGTTCCTGGGATGAGGGACAGAAGAGACCCATTTTTCAGTTCAGTCAACAGTCTTTTACAGTGCCATCTTAATGACAGACTTTAAGCTTGAGCCATGCACCATGTCATTTGGTTTTGTTTTTCTTTTACCTTTGGCCAACGATCAGACCTACTGCTCAAACACAGTGGTCCTTGTGGGTCCCTTCCAACTCTGGAGATTCTATGATTCTAAAATCCCCTGCGTGAATAATGAATGATGCCAATGGCCATCTCAGGCATCTGACAGCTCAGAGCTGTAGCTCTGCCTAGCTTTTCTAAGATCCCAGCAAAAATCCAAATTTCTCAAGCCCTGCCTGATCAAAATAACTGGACAGTGAAAAAGCACAAGTTATATGGGACTGAGAGGTCTGAAACGAAGACTGGGGGGTCAGAGGCAGCTGGATAGGACAGCCACACGTTGCCCCCTCGTTGTTAGTTATGGTAACGGACATCCCTTAACAGTCCGCTAGAGGGATCTAGCAACTAATCACAACTTATTTTTCTGCTTTTGCAGAGGGCACAAGAGACTAAAGCAAGCCTCTGAAATAAGCATTCAATGAGACCATGTCTTTCTTTGTTGGCCTGCAATTTATTCTTTCCTCTTCTAGCAACTGCCATTTTATTTCATTTTACTTACTTCTTACCCCCCTAGCAATCTGTTGTTTTTGATTATTCCCTCAGGAAGTAGTTGCACTGATAAATTATTTTTGGCAGCGTTATCACATAGGACACCTTTCAGATGAATGCCACTGTGAGGCACTGGCTAGGCAGATACTCATTAAACAATAACAGGTTTCACGTCAATTGCTTATAATTTAAAATGTCTATAGAAAATTGTATGGCTGTTTATGACCTATAACAATTCACTACAAAAATATAAACAGGTTATTATACTAAGTATTGATTATATGATTGGAGTTTTGGTTTAAAATATTAACACATTTCATTGGAGAGGGAATTGGTACCAGTTAATTCAGCTCTGTGTTGTTATATTACTTAGTACATTTAACTGAGTATAGAATTAGGCCCTAATCATGAACATTCTTATGTTTATTACTTCAGTCAAGTAAGGCAGTTCTTAGTGCATAAACTCCACAATCTCTCTAAATATTTCCAGTATCAGGGTCTAAATATTTGTGCTGGTTTGCGCAAAGAAAGCACAACAGTGAATTTTGTATTGAGGGATCTTGACAGACAGCATTTTCAAATCCTTATTTAGACAAGATGTATGTGGTTGAATTGTTCCAAGATTCTGGGCATCTATTGGAAATCATCAGAAGCGGAAGACTACAGATCACAGACTGCAGAACAGATGTATGCAAACTGGGTCTGCGTATAACCAGCTCCTGTTAGACCTAATGAATGCATAGTCTAACTCTCTTTTTGCTACCATACCCCACAATTTATTGCATTTCCAGCCTCACCCAAAATAACTAATTTTCAGGAAAAAAAAAAAACCCACACTAAAAAAAATTAAAAATATAACTCCTAGTCCAGCCAGAATTTTGAGTCTGGAAGAAGGAGGACTGTGAGAGGATTCACGAAGTCTGTAAACACCAGTGTTGATGCAGAGGTCCATTGAAAGTGTTCAGGTACTCTGGCTGTATAACACAGCAGTAGGAAACAGGCCCTACATAATGTTTTAAGTATTGATTTCTGTACTAAGCTTTGGGACATACGTATCCAAAGAAATTGGCTCAAACCTCTCTCTCTATATATATGTCCATCTGTCAGATAAGCCTAACAATAACGAACTATCTCAAAGGGAAGGCACAAGGTTTAAACTGTATTTTTTCAGTATTAAGAGATCCACCCTATGAAAGCCAGTAAATGCAAAGACATATTCTTTTGTGGTCATGTAATTGTTATATGTCTAGATGTATAATTTGTTAACAACTATATTTTTATTTAGGTATTCCGTTTACAAGGATCCAGCAGGCTGGCTAGAAATTAACCCTACCAATGGTACCATTGGCACCACTGCTATCCTGGATCGGGAATCTCCTTATGTTCAGAATAACATATACACTGCTCTCTTTCTGGCGATAGACAGTGGTGAGTAACTGTTGTGGATCATATTCATTAATTTGCTGCTTGAAATTTTCTGTTCAGAAAGGTGCACATGTAAAGTTAAGCATACGCTTCAGCACTTTGCTAGGTGGCCACCTAAAGGTATTAGAGATCATTGTGACAAACAGAAAATAGAGGAATTAACTTAAAAACTCAGACTTAGAACAGCTTGGATTTAAGGTTATGTCTCACACATTTATTCCTACACTGAGATCTTAATGCTAGATGCAAATGGTCTATCAACATTCTTGGGAAGTAATAAATCATCTTTATCAGAGTTAATTTCTTCATAATATTTGAGCAGTTAGTAAGCCTAAGGCACCTAAATACCAATAACAACTCATCCCTGATATGCTGAATTCTATTCCGTTCAGTACAATGACAATAAAAACATAAGTAAAAACCCTTGTTAAAATGCAATATTTTTTACATGTTGTGTGGATTAAAGTTCCTTCTGTCAAATATAATCAAAATTAAACTCTCTAGTGAAAATTCAGTGAGTGACTTTGGAGCAGAGAAAGAAAGAGAAAATCCTGAACATTCCAAATCTCCAGAGCTAACGGCACAAAATAAATAAAAGATTTGTCTGTAATATAACAGCTAATATGCTAACGCTTTTTTACAGCTGCAGCTGGTTTAGTCCTGGTGATGAATTGTAAAATGTTCTTTTTAGGAGGGTAATTCTACATTTTTGTAACCACATGACTCAGGGAACATTTGCAGGGCCTGACAGGAAAAAGAAAATATCGCCTTAAGTATAAAAGAAAAAAAATTCTGCTGAGATGATGATTTACTTATATATTCATATACACATTTTTCTTAGGAAATTTCCACGGAAAAATGTAGCACTAAACTTATTTCTGTCTTTTACTTGCTATTGGATAAAGACTTTTTAAATGCATCTTAAAATCTGGTACACTGGGAAATGTCATCTTACAACGAAAGTAAAAAGTTAGGATAAAATTATTGAGGGATCATCAAAAGGACAGAGTTGCATATGTTTTAAAGGTAGAGTCAAATATCCTCAAAGTGAACAGACGAGACAAGAAGCTGAATATTTCCCACTGGGGAAACCAGTCTGAATGAAAGTGGATTTTGGGGTATACCTTTATGTTGTGCTTAGGGCAGTAACACGCGTTGCTCTAAGCGTGTTCTAAGCCAAGAACCTCACTGCTAGGTGACCCCTCTTAATTCCCAGAATTTTTTCCATTCTGGAAAAACCAAAGAAAGGAAAGGCATCTGTGCGCTGAACAGCAGAGCAAGAGAAGATATTTAATGGGGGTTAGAGAAAAGGAATCCTGTTCAGTTGAAGTACTGAGTCAGCATCTAATTCAAGCGGCTGTTACTGTGTTTATTCGTAATTCTGCAGTACTGTTAGCATGGGAGCTAATCTACTCCAACGTTATTGACTTCTTTGAATGAAATAATTAGAAACCACATGTGTGCATTTAGTACTGGCATGCTAAGGTGTTAATAATGATCATTCAGGAGTATTGTACTACTTCACTGTATGTAGCTCAGCCACATGCAGAAGTGGCAATAAATAGCAGAACTTAAATAGCTGGTATTAACCTTGTGGTCTGTATCACCCCTGGATTAATTACCAAACAGCTTCTGAAACACATTAAACTTAGAGGCAGGTTGGTAACTGGAAAAATTATCTGCTGGTCTGTATAAATATGTAAGAGTGGAATTTGTGGGAGTTGAGAGGAGCGGTGCTGGGGCCTGCTGGGGAGCACCGCTTTGCTTTGGGTAGGCCTGCGGTAAGACAGGCAAGCTTCAGTTCACACACTGCCCACTTGCAGTTTGATTGCTTCCATTCACAGAGGGAACAATGCTGCCTTTGCACATACGTGCTGCCAGTCTGAAGTCTCGGTCTAGACTCTGTGGCTAAGGCAGCCAAGGAAGTTTTATAATTGATTTCAACGGGTCTGGCTTGTCCCCTGCGGTTATGTCCCGGACTGATAGTATCCCTGGAAGGTGTTCCCCAACTTATTTCCAGGCCACTGATAATGCTAGCTAACAAAGCTGTGAAACCCACTTCATTTTTCTAGCCACCATTGCTAATGTCCGCCTTGAAAAGGGATATTACATTAGATGACAAGCCAAATTGTGGTAGAGTAATATGAAATGAAGACAGAATCCTTTCACAACTTTAAAAGAAGGTTATGTTAACTTAAAAGGAAAAAAATCAGATTGAACATAACTATGCATTCTCTTTAAAACAGCATTGTCCACAAACTGCAAAGTAAAAGCCATCTCTTTCTTCAGGTTAGTAAGTGTAGCCTATCTAATACCAGTGAATAAGGTTAGGACTTTTATGTGAGAGGGCAGCCAGAGGCAGGATTAAGAATTGCCAAATGAGATGGGGTGGTAAATTGAAAATTCACGGGCATTTCCAATAGAGCAAGTAATTTGCTTGGGCTAACAGACTTGGGGCGAAAAGGGAGGAGAGGAAAAAAAACCTCATAATTAATCAGAGATACTTTTTTCAAAAGCATTCAGTGTAGGCTAGTATTTCCTTTGGCCTATCATTTTATCTCTAAGTCAAATCTGAGATGTGTTGGCACATGCACTGAGGAAGTCTAAGCATAGACTTTCCTTTTCTTAACTGGGGAACACGGAAGAGCTCAGGTAATGGCCACTGCACAGTACAGCAGTGTGAACTGGTACCCAGCGCAGCTCCAAGCATAACACAGAGCACCTCAGTCCAGGCCCAGCACCGCACTGGTGCTTGCGAGGTTTCCTAGACAAGCCAGCTCAGTGAGAAGCCTGCATGTCTGTGTGGCCACATCATCAATGCCTAATCCATCTTTCCCCAAGTTCAGTTTTTGACAGCACTACCAGGAGTTTCATCAGTGTTAACATTGTTAATTGTCGGTATAAGGGAATGCAAACATGATGCTTACTGTGGAAGGGTGTCTGTGAGTTGTGTGCTAATTTTTAACAGTGTTTATAATAAGGCAAGGTTCTAAAATCAAATAAAACCTTGGACCTTAGACCTTGCTAAAGGACCTTAGTCATACATTAAAACAATAAATAAACATGTTCTTTTCTATTAGTATTCATAGCAGATAGAGTTTATATAATTACAGAAGACGATACTGTTGTCCCATCACATTCCATGACCACCTCTTTTTAAAATGACCTTACATTCGTGTGCTATCTTGGGTGAAGAGCGGAGACAGCTGAAAACAAAACTCACAGTGATACTTTTTTCACACCCTTTCACTGATGTCAACAGAGAATCTGTCATTGCATTCAGCAGGCACTGGCTTCCTGTTATTACGCTTCAGTGCAGGCGACAAGTGCCAGGGCATTTTTCTTATTTGCAAAATGTTGAAGATTTCTGTCAGAAGTAAAACCAGGATCTTCATGCTTGGTAGTTCTTTATATAAATCCATCACATCTTTATCTTTTTTCAGTAAATCACAAAACTATTCTTTACCAGTAGGACAGTAATCGTGAATGGACCATAGAAAATGGAGTCATTCCACTGCAGGAAATAATTTAGTTGTTTATGATGTTCTTTTTTAACTTTATGATATCCTTTTTCAGCATTATCACGTTAACTGGAGAGAAAGGTAGTTAAGTATGAATTATGTTATTTCTGATCTAAACAGTTCCTGTGCCTTCCCAAACATAATTGAAACAATGTGTGAGAGCAAATTTGATGGACACAGTATTAAGTTTATAGATAATAAAGTTTGACCTTCTGTTGGGGGAAATTTCACTTTAAAAAGGACTTTTTGGAATTAATACCCTAATTTTCTCTGTACTTTTGATTTCAGTAAAGGTCAAGGTAGTGTCTTTAGAATTTGAAAACTCTTTTTATTAAAGACTTGTGCGGACATGGAGTCTCTGGTCTATTAAAGAAGAAATTAAACACTGGTAGGAAATATGAAGGAGAATTAACACATTAAAGTGTCATGGACTGTGTTTAATCTGAGAATGAGCTTCTAACAGGACAAAGGTTTATGCAAGCTTGGAAAACATCAGAGGTTTCGTTCAATTAACAAAAGTGCCAATAATGGTGATCATTTCCTGACTTTAGTATTCTAATCACTAAAAACAATGCAATATCACAAGCGTGCAGTCCAATTATTGGGAGTATATCTGTACAACACATATATGTTAAATACAGCCAAGAAATCATTTGAGTTTGAGAAATGTGCTTGGAACAGACCTTCCAGGAGTTTTGCTATGTGACCATGTTGTAGTGTCATCCCGCAGATTCTATTACACACTGGAGTATTTGGGATGACTATCGTAAAGCAGAATACCTGTATGTTTTTCTCATAAAGTCAGTCATGCTAAAAACTCTCTCTGGTCTTTTTCCCCTGTATTCTGAGAGTTTGAGTCACAATTTAGAAAAAGTAAGGGAGGAGAAACATGTGCAAATTTTGGAGGTGAAGCTAAAAAATATCTGGAAAATGTGTGAAATCTAAAAAAAGCTAAAATTGGTTTCTCCCTTTCCTTTAAGAGAGGTGAATAATAAAATATATCCTGATTTACATTAGTTATGCAATTATCACTCACATCATTGTGAAGGGGCATCATACCCTAGTTAATGTCCCCACTGTGTAACTTTTTCTATCTATGTCTTTAGAAGAAAAACTTTGATTGCTTTTGTTTGCCTCATACATGGAAAAACCACCTATGCTGTTCAAGTATGTTAGCTGCTGGTGACAAATGATGAAACACTAATACCCAGTCTTGCTATTTGGCTAAATGCAGTTATCAACTTCACTTTTCTCATGCCACTCTGGTGGAGTACCACCCACGCAAAGCCAGGTAGCAACGTTCTCCCACTTGCATCTAGTGCAAGTGTGCCAGCTTCTTCCCCTGCTATTCTCATCACCAGGGAATTACCGAGACAAAAATTGGGAATATAAGTACTTCTACTACATTAAGCATAGAGGAGGATAAACGTCATTAAATATGTGGCATGTCTTCCAGATGTTAAAGATACTCAGAGATGGAGTTAAGATTCAAAATTTTAACTGATGTAGCTTTAAATGCATGAAACCACCATAAGCACTGTTTCTTACAGCAATACTGCATGAGTGAAAACAACTGTTTTCGTTTCTGAAAGTGGTTTGCTCCCTACATGTCATCACCATCCCCAGTGTTTGATATTATAAGCATTTGCATAGCAGCCATCCACAGTCACAGGCAGGATGTCCAACAGGAGGGCTGAGCTGCAGGAAATAAGCTTCAGGAGCAGTAACCTTTATTTAATGGAGTATACGTATTTGAGCAAGGTAAAGGTTAAGAGATATGGAGGACTATAAAAAGGTCTCTCTAGATTGGCGTGATTTCAGTGTTTGCCTTGAGCTACGCTGGCCAGTTTAAAAAAAAAAAAAAAAAAAAACAAACAAACTTGGATATTGCTTCTATGACTGTGGCCAGTTGCATATGTATAAATTAGCTAGCTGAGTGGCACTATTTCAATTTCCCTGTTGCACATGTAAAGCAAAATGAGGAAGAGGTGAGTCAGGGTCTAGTTTTCACTTTTTTCCTTGTTTCCAAGGACCAGCGGAACTACACCCAAGCAATTCTGAATCTCATTTATTGTGCAAGTCCCGATACTCCTGATCATTAAAAAGAAAAATTATCATTCTGTACTATGTGTAATGAACAGTAACAGACAACATCTAGAAAAAACTGGAGTAACAAAGAGATGTGTAACAATTTGCAATTAGAACTTTTCCTTAGATGTATCTAACCTGTCTTCTTGCTTCATGATGTACATAATTAAATTACCAGAGATTGATTCCACCTAAAACATGCTATTTTTGAAGAAATCAGGCAATTAGTTGCCATGGCAACCCAATTTAGCCAGTTTCATACCCCTTATCTTAATTGCTGTATTAATTGAGAAGAGAAAATAAATTGAATGCTCATCCATTTCTTGCCATTTTAAATTTCAGTAAAATATGAATTGCACACAAAATATTGTTTTAATTTGTCATCACGGACTCATGATTAGAAAAAGAAATTAGAATGCTGAAAACAGTATTTAAGACGGATGGCATATGTCAGTAGCAATTTGATATGCTGAAAGAGCTGTGCTCTTTTGAAATGTAATTACTCAAAAATAGGATCTGCATATATTATTTGAGTGAACGAATGAAGGATTGTAACTTTTAAATACTTTATTTTATAAATTTTGAAAAACATCTATATGCCAATACATACAGAAAATGCATACGAAATTTCAACTCATGGGAAATTTGGGACCTCTTTTATACAAAATGTCAGCATATGGCATTTGGGAGACCAGTTTTCAAATATGTCAGATTCTGAGCAGCACACCCAAATTTTGGTATCTTCCCACTCTACTGGTTCCATTTACTTTGGTTGCACCATTAATGGAGTTCAGCTTGAACACAAAATGTAATGGAATATGCCTGTCTGAATGGGATTTATGCCTGCAGTGAGGGTACCTGCTGCCAAATCATGTAGTATGCACACATTTTTCTGATTAGAAAAACAGCATATGGAGGGAAAAAAAAACCATGAGGGAGGAGACAGAAATTTGTGTTTAGATTTTCATAGCAGTATCATTAGAAAGCATGCAACGTTATTTCTCACAGTCCATATTTGAAGTATAGTAATTTAAAGAGAGAACATGTTACTTAGCCTAACCACGTACTGCACAGTCTGGGTGCGTAGCTCCCTCCAAACAATTTGGGAACTTCTACAACGCTCTTTTCATTCTTTATTCTCCTCCTTTCTTGCTGTATTCTCCTCCAGGCAAATATGAAGCTGAAAATAGAGACATTGGTGAAAAATCTATATCCAAGGAGAGATCCTAAGCAGTCCTACATTTTACAGTTAGTTACATGGGAGTAAAATGAAGGAAATTCTGTAGGCATCATTGCAGTTCCAAATTGACCTCGATATGACTCGGATTCAAATGTAGTTTATAGAAGTTTTAAGAGATAAGGCCTTATTCATGATGGTTCAGAGGAAAGGTAATTGTGCCAGAAATTAGCAAACCCACATTCTCAAAGGCTTTTTTTCCTGCTCAAATACGAAGAAAAAATTGTTCTTACTACAATTGCTCACTCATTTTGTATCTGTGTAACTTTGTTACCCAGCAAAAAAACAGAATCAGGTAAAAAAGTTGGAACTGAGCCTTCTGGGTTACATAAGTGATAGTGCAAGTGGATTAAAAACTGCTGCTAAATGGTAAACCATAAATATTCTAGTAAAATTCACAATAAATGAATTTCTACTCTGTCAGCTTGAGAGGAAATCTATATCGCAATGGATACCCTATTGCTTGCTCTAGGAATTAAATGGCCTTGTAATTTCTGCATCATGGCGTAGAAGGGCATAGATAATATGTATTAATTTGATGGTGCTGGAAGCTTAATTTAATAAGAAGAAATGAGTACAGAAGTCTTTTTACCATTCATAATGAGCATGTGAAAAGGGACAATTCATGCTCCTTTCTTCCTAAAAACTGTTCTGGCTTCCAGCAATACTGTGGCTTACATCTGTGTGGCAGCTGGATTCGCTAGAATGGTTGATTTTTCTCCTTTGGAAATTTGATAAATATTGCCAGAATCCAAGGTCTCTGATGTTTCATAAGGAAAAAAAAAAAAAAAAAAGTATAATAGTTCAAATTAAATTCCTTTTTTTCATATTTGTTTCTACTTTTGTTATGTAAAGGCATTTACATAAATATTCCTTTGCTGTAATGACCAAGGTACAAGCCATTAGAGTTCTAAATAGAGAAGATTTCCTATGTTTAGCTTTTGATACCATTAGGTGAACTTTCTAAGTATAAGTGAAAACATGCAGTCTCGTTGTCTCCTAGTCTTAACACTTTTTGATTTGTCTGTCTGGCATTTTTCTTGTCAGTTGGTTATCAATGCTTTGTTCCTTAGCTGTGCCCCTAAACAAATTATATTATTTACAAGTAAACTGACTTTCATCTGATTTATTCAAAGCCCATTTTCTCACAGCATGTGGAAATGTACTTTTTTGTATTTGATAATTCTTGTTCTCCCTTGTGCAACTTGTTCTATTTTAGATCAAGTCAAGTTTGGTGTCAAACTAAAAAAAAAGAATCAAACTAGAAGGGAAAGTATTTCTTGAGGAATTTCCTGTTGTTTTTCACAAATTAAATGAAATTTTATTTACCTGAACAAATACTCTTATTATATCCAATTTGTTTAGTTTATAATATCCTTTAAATCTTAAAATAAAAATATTTTAAATACCCAATTCTAAAAGAAAAAAAATACACCTCAGTTATTCCAAAGAGGGATTTAAAAATTTCAAAACTTAGAAAGCTTGAGGTAGGATGGACAACATCAGTTTAATTTTTTTATTTTGGGTGGTCTGTAACCAAAGAATATGATTTTATGTTTTAAGCAGCAATGTTCAAGCAATTGTTTTACTTGGATATGTTCTTAAGAACCTTTCCACTGCTTTAAGGAATATGCATCTTCATTTTCAAGGACAATCTAAACTCACTGTAATCTCAGATGTCCACATCTGTTCGTTTCTGAGTTCTGAATACGTTTTTGAATGCTTGGAAAATGTAATCAGGGTCATTTAGGCTAATCTTGGGATTTGCTGCAAATTGGAAAGGGAAAGCTGGAAGAAAAGCGTTAAATCTTCATGACTTTTTTTCTCTTTGAAATGCATTTAAACAACTCTTCCATCTTGAAAATGATCTACCAGTTTAGAACAACGTTTCTGACCAGCTTCTGTAAGTACACGCTGGCAATTTAGTGTGGATGGATGGGTACTTTTAACTACCCTCATGTTCAGCTGTAACTCCTAGAAGAGAACATAGTGTCTAAACATGATAACTGTTGTGATTCCAACAGTGAAGTGCCTAAATTGTTTCTTCCACTGTTGCTGTTGTTGATAGAGCCCAGTTAGTGGAGAAAAACACTACTGAATGTGAAAATAGCAGGTTGACACGGCCCAGATACCAGCGTAGCCAGGGTTGTGTTCTCCAAGGCTTCCTTAGCATTAAGTGAAAAAAAGGCATGAACTCAAAATGCTCCATGAAAGTTACACTTTGAGTTAAAACATATAAAAACAACTTTCATATTAATGATTTGAGGCTACACAGTTATTAGCATCTGCATTGACTATTTTAAAGCTTCTGTAGATATGCCTGCGCAAGATGTGGTGAGACATTGAGACATGACTGTGGACTTATTCATGCCGTGTGGATCCTTCTATCAGTCTTTTATGACGCTAACAGTAGGAAGACAAGATAGAAGTGCAGATGTGTTTACATCGTGTAAAGAAATAGGATGCTGTGTAGGCAACCCTCAGTCACACTATGAGTTTTTCTTTGGATACCCCCAAAAATTAAGTCCTCAACTTTCACTGACTTCTTAGGGGTGTTTGGCTTCTTATTGTGCAAGACACATCAGAAAATCTCACCTGCTGTGTGGTGATTCCTAGCTCTGTATTTTTGCTGTCATTTCAAATAAGTGAAAGCTGTTGATATTTGAATGTACACTGATTAGGAATGTCTTAATTCAGTTTCAAAGCAGTCCAGATACTGTCTTTAATTTCACAGAGCGCAGCTCAGCCATCTTAGAAATCTGTACACAACAGCGTCACATTTCTGTAGAAAAACTAGAAAGTGGAACATGAAATGGCTCTTCATGTCCATAAAAATGTTATGCTCAGATTAAATGCATCATCAGCCATTCAACCATGTGATTGCTTGTTAGACATGCCATTTTATGCAAGTCTTGATACTTAAGAGAAATGTCATCTTAGTCCATGGCCATCATTGTGCGTAATTGGTATCTTTTAAGAAACTAACTACCTGATTGGCAGTCTCATTTGAGTAGTTAGATGTCTAAATGCCGTCGTGGTTCCTACGGGAACGTTTTGGACCAAAACTGAATGCTAGTTTTCAAATTTCTTGGCCATGTGTTTCTACAGAGGGCTTATAATTTAAGACTACACTAATAATTCTAATATGATTCTGCATGGCTTTTCATTAAAATTCAAGTACACAGAAGTATACAAAGTATCTGTTTCTATAATATTTCTTTTGAAACTTTTTTTTTTAAATAAAGATAGCAACATGGTCATTTATGCTGATAGCACTAAGACCCAATTTCACATCTACATCTTCTGGTAACAGTCCCTTGCATTACAGATTCTAGTTCCCAGACAATGGACCCTGTCATATTCTATGGCACTCTCTAACTCATGAAATAGAATTACTTTTGTTAGTCTATTTTTCACTTGTTGCGTCTTATAACAGCAGTAGCTACTGCCTAACTGAAGACTGCTATTAGAAGCTTTGTATGCAGTCTAATGCCAGGATACGAAGACCTTACCAGTCCTGATCCAATTCAGATAAGTGTATCATACATTTCTAATTTCAGCATGTTCTGAGATGAATCTGTACTTTTTTAAATGTTGCTGATCAAAGTTCCAGTCCCACAGACCTTACCTAACTTGAAAGATCTTACTTATATTTCAGTCTCATTGAAGATTACTTGCTAAGGTTCTCAGTCTTGCCCTAGATCATTAAAATCAGGATTCAATACCAAGCTTTCACTTTCTTTCAGTATGAAATTAGCCATCCTTCCATCTCTGTTTTGGTAGCTTTTACACACGTGAGTAATGCTGTTTCATTCATATGTTTGTCATAGTATATTCACAGCTATGCCACTTGTGGGAGCCTTAGCCGGAATTTGAAATTATCCCAAATGGCTCTAAAGGCACCTGAAGGTTTAAAGTGTTCAGCCTCAGGAGGCATGGCCGATTCAGTTCAGTGACAAAAGTGGGAGCTGAGCTCTTCTGAAAAGCCGCTCCCAAGGGTTGTTGGACAGAGCCCTTTATGTCTTGGTTTACGCATTAATTCTGCTTTCAGCTGCAAGGTTTTACAATACAAATTAAGAGAAGTTTTATTTCAGAATTAAAATATGCTATGGAAATCTTTCATTTCAAAGCCAAAGCTGTCTGGAGATCATGGGATTTTTGGATTATTTCAACGGCATAGTACTGTCAAATTTATAAAAGTCATATATTCCCAATGGATATGTTGTGACCATTTTTCCTTTATTCATTTTTTGTTGTATTTTTTATGACAAGCGTGATAACAAGCTTCAGTTTATGACCTTGACATTTGCTTATTTTTCTTTTGGAGGTCTTCATAAATCACCAGAAGATTTTGTTTAAGTCATTATAAATAAACCAACCAGAGAATAAGTCATTGAAATGGACAGAAGCAATTTCCTTTCTCTCTATTTATGTGTAATAGTTGACTGGCCCATAAGCCATACAAAGATAGTGAAACATTAGCATGGCAGAGAAAATGCAGCCATATCTGCATTTGACAAAATAACAGTACATTCATAATACTGTTGGCTTCTTAATTTCAAAAGGCAGATTTTAATATTACTGACTTCAGAGAAAGATAAGAAGGGCAGTGCATAAGACATTATCAGTCCAGTGTGGAAATAATGCATTCAAAATTAAAGACAGCAGTTTAATTAAGTGCATGAGAGGCTGGCTTTTATGATCATATTTCAAATACTCGAATGTGTTTTCATCCATTCTGCCGTATGACTTTACTTAATAACATATCAAGAACAAAAAATGTATTGGAGTCTTTCTTCAAATTCAATTAGTCCAATAAAAAGTGAAAAATAATTTCTTTTTCATTAAAAAGAACTCAACCCTAACCTTTCTGATGACAAAGTGCAAGAAGGGGTGGGGGGGGAACCTAAAGAACTATGAAAATTCTGCCTTTGTTGTGCATTTATGTGTGCATGAAACAGATGAAGTGTCACCATTAGTAACATTTGTTATTGAAAGGACTAATTGTGTGCTGCTACAGTTAGTAGTTTACCAAATCCAGACCACAGGGTATTTACTTCTCCGTTAGGATGCCCTCACAGTGCGGCAATAAATCCATAGTTTATTGGGCTGCTATAGGCAGGGAAATTATGCTAAAGCATACCTCTTTCAGGGCTAAACTTGAAACTACCATGACACATTGCACTAGTGCTTTACAGGTTAAGTGCAACCTCTTGAATCCTTTCTACCTGCTAAGGGTTTATAGCTAAGGGAAGTGCAGAGATCATAGATCTTGTGTACTAAACCAGAAAAATCAGTAACACAAACAACCCAGAAGTGCAGCATTTCAAATTAGAAATTATTAGGTACGGTATACAATGAAGGAAGTAATGTGCATTTAGACAACTTTGAGATCAGTTAAAATGGGATGGCAAAGGGATCTGTAATAAGATATTGAGCTTTAGACTGAAAGCAGTAGCTTACTGGCTCAACCATGGCACACATCTGTAGTGACTGAAAGTTATTACCACTTGTCAGCTCCTCTCTGACCTCTGTGAAATGAGGTGCTAGTCTCAGTCTGGCTCCCAGTGGGCAGATGCCTCCATTACAAACACTTCCAGCGCCACAGATAGTTTGTCAGTCACAGCCTTGGCGCAAAGGCTTGTCGCGGTACCATGGTGAATAAACAGCATCCTCACCTCTGAAGCTGGTTCTTTCAGGTCAGGGCTGAGGCAGGCTGGCAAATAATTTGAGAAAGCTTGAAACTCCACTGCCAGCACAGGGTGGCTCTGGGTAAATAAAAGATCTCATCTTCTAGAGTTGCATGTTGACAGGTTTCACTTCTGCTGACATAACTAAACGTGTCCCAAAGGGTTGTGGGGGAATGATCTGGTCCTGTTCTTTTTATGGGCACCCACCGTACAAATTGATTCCTCTCTGCTGTCGTTTTCCCTCTTACTTGCCTTGTTCTTGATTCTTTTAATACCATGCTGTCTATCTAGGGGATGTTTCCTACTATGTTTCTCTCAGTATGTGTTTATGAACAGATTCTTTTCCAGATATCTATTCATGTCCTAATCTCATTTTAACTTCAATATATTCCTCTCCCAGAGGTTTCCTTAGAATAATTATCCATACTGTAGAGAATCAGACAGGCTGCATTCTGAAAATACAGCAACGAATTTACAATAGTGACTCATCATTTTTTTAAAGCAATAATTTTCATATAACAGAGGTAAGAACTATAAAAATTATTTCCCTTTGCAAGCATGCAGGTACAAATAAGAGCAAGTGTTTATTATGTGTGATTTAATAAACATATGTCTGTTTTTTCATATAGGTAACCCTCCCGCTACAGGTACAGGAACTTTACACATCACCTTGAAGGATGTCAATGACAATGTCCCATCCCTTTATCCAACACTGGCAAAAGTTTGTGATGATGCAAAAGATCTCGGGGTAGTAGTACTAGGAGCATCAGACAAAGACCTTAATCCCAACACAGATCCATTCAAATTTGAACTGAGTAAGCAATCTGGCCCAGAAAAGTTGTGGAGAATCACCAAGCTTAACAGTAAGTCTGTTACTTTTTTTTCTTATGCATTTAGTCCTCTCACCTCAACATGCCAGAATACTCACCCTGAGGCTACCCATTATGTGAATTCAGGAGCAGTTGTGCGTTGAAAGTCTTGCGGGATGGATCCATTGCTGCTGCTTTACACTGTGGTCTTTTGGCTTGGACCAGCTGCCTGGTGGGACATACTAATAGCCTGTCTACATCTTCTCTGAAATCGGAACTTTTTTTCTCCTCTTATTATGTTGACCAAACTTTACTCTTTTAGCTTTGCATTAAAGAAAGGCTAGTAATGGCTTACAGTTTTGTAAAGATTACTGTGTTTCATGGCACGGAATTTGTTTGCATGAGATGCACAAGGCTTTGCTATAGGACAGCATGACACTTTTGCATGGGCTTTAGCAATGTACTTGAAAAACTTCCTGATTTTAAGTATTCGAACTCTTCACACATGAAATACCCAAATGCACTGGGACCATATGCCATTGGTAAAAGGATCAAAGCACATGCCATGCAATTGCAGAAGGTTCATACGGCAAATTGTGGACACAAAGTACTACATTTTAATGTAGATTATTTCTATTTGTTTTCTAGCATGTATTATTTATCTCTGTCACTGTCGATTCTTTTAGCAGCTCATTTTGTATTCTTCTTAGAAAAATCTAAAGATGGATGTGATGTCTGTACCTGCTTGCAGGACAAAGCGGAGGAGTCATTTTCTTTGCTGTTCTCCAAATATCAAACCACCACTCTGTTAAACCCCCTAAAAGAGTTAGCACACTCACCTGGGTACCAATAGCTGTTATGACCCACTGTTGCTCAGGTGGAGCAGATCTGTGGATTTGAAGGGGCATTGCTTCCCTTCACTGCCTTCTCAGTCAAACTGGGGAAGTAGTTCAGCAGCTTTGCCTGTACTTCCTTGCAAGAAGGGTTTTTTTCCTTTGGCAAATAGATATATTCTTCCCTCTTGTGTTGCTTTGGGGGTGACATGCCTTAGCATTTCATTAGCGTATTAGTTTCCACAGGCAAATTCTGCCAATAATTTGCAGACCAAATAATGTATTTAAACAAAAGGGGCTCTTAAAAGTCTTTCTTTTGGTGGGGCTTCGAATAAGTTTGCAATTAGCTCTCAGCCCATGGAAGAATTTCTGTACTGCCTCTTCTTACCTCTAATTCAATTCTTTAATCTTTTCCTTAGTGTGTTCACATTTTTTTCTTAATTTCCATGAGTAACTGTGGCATGTCTGATATTGTTCGCAGATTCCTCTTCCCTTCCAAAGAACCACTATTTGGTTAATTCTCACCTTATCCTTTGCAGATACTCATGCCCAGGTCATCCTGCTTCAAAATCTGAAAAAGGCCAATTACAACATCCCAATCTCAGTGACAGATTCTGGCAAACCGCCTCTGACTAACAACACGGAACTGAAATTACAAGTGTGTTCCTGCAAGAAATCCAAAATGGACTGCAGTGCAACTGATGCCCTTCATATCAGCATGACCCTTATCCTTCTTTCACTCTTCAGTTTATTTTGTAAGTCTCTTCCTGAACTGTAAGTAATGAAGTATTATTTAGCTGCTATTTAGCTGCTCATTTGTATGCTGCATAAGAAAACCTACCAAGGGGGAAGTTCATACATTGATGTCATAATGCAGTAAGTTTGGGGTTTTTTTCCTGAGGAAGTAGCTATAAGAAAGAGGGAGGGGAGGGTTTTTTCATAGTCAAAAAATAGCAGCGAATGCCTGGTTGTCAAATTAAGAAATAGAAACAATAATT
The DNA here is from genome assembly GCA_013389945.1 of Fregata magnificens. Classification (NCBI taxonomy): domain Eukaryota; kingdom Metazoa; phylum Chordata; class Aves; order Suliformes; family Fregatidae; genus Fregata; species Fregata magnificens. Next base: position 2,002 of record WAAD01041316.1, on the reverse strand, counting down.
TTAGGAAGAATCAAAGAGAATTAGAGCTAGCATATGATAAACTAAGAAGTACCAGCTGTACTAGCAGATTTGTGAGACACTTTCTTTCATCTTTCCCCACTTGAATTCAATTCAAAAGCAGAAAGAGGAGATTAAAGGTGTTCTTGTAACAATAGCTGTTCTGGGTCACCACGAAAATGAGTACTGTCTGCTTCAATCTATTCCTCTGTATAAAGTGCACAAGCAACTGGAACATGGGGAACTTATTCAAGATTCTGGGCTTAGAGCCACCCAGAACTGATAATCAAATTGCAAGTCTGGGTTGGAGGGCAGAGGGAACTGATACGTAAAGGAAGCTTCTGGTGCTTCTGAGAAAGCTTTCTAAAAGAGACTTACAAAATTTCTGATTTGAATTGGAAGAAGTAAAAAAACATCCCGGAATGACTGAAGAGTAGGAATTCAAAGCCATGGAATCCCAACATCTAACCTAGATGTGTCCCTGGCTTGTCCTGTGACAGCTTCCAGCAAATTTTTTGGTGCAGTATTATTTTGAGTTCCTTATCTGTTAAAAAGGAATAGCTGTATCCTATAACTATGACAGTAAATCTGTTAGTCAAGGATTATTACCATCACCTTATGTTAGTAAAATACATTGTATGGTGAATTAATACCTGAGCCATGCTGAAAGGCCTTATATTCTTGATGAGATAAAATCTACCGTGAGGCAGAGATAGAGGTCAAGGCAGAGATAGTTTACACATCTGAGCCTTGGTGTATGCTTGATTACACATCTTGTCAGTTTTTTTCTTATAGTACGTTACTTTTATCCCGAAAGGTTAGCATGAAGGTCATTGTGAGAGAATTAGAGCTAGCTAATGTTTGTGATGCTCTTTGAACATGAAAAGGACTATATAAATGCTAAGTGCAAATTCACGTTCTTTGTTCCAATCAGTGACATCTGAAGTATCTCCATTGGCTTTGGTTCAGTTATTCTGGGTTTAGTCTGCTGGAACCAAACCCAGACTTCAGCTGTTAGAAGTAATATGTTAAAAATATTTGACAGTACGTGACACTATTGCATCAGCGATATAAATATGCTTCAAATATATTCT